>PVLA01008771.1:0-84211 GCA_004027455.1 Hydrochoerus hydrochaeris | reverse complement strand
TCCTTCCTTCCTTCCTTCCTTCCTTCCTTCCTTCCTTCCTTCCTTCCTTCCTATCTTTTTCTTTTTCCTCAGTTTCTTCCTGGGTCATGAGAATTCCTCTCCTTTCGTCTGGTCTTCTCCATGGTGTTACATCCTAGCATCTGAGTTGTTTTTCTCAGAGAGACTCTCTACTATGCTACCTATTGATCCACCATCTTTTCACCAACTCCAGCTTGAGCTTTTTTTAAACTTCTCCATCAAACATTTTTTAGTCACAGAAGAATAGAGCACAGTGTATCTTTTGGTCTACCTTTATCTCTTATTAAATCATTACAACTTTTACCTTGTATATGCATACCTTTATCTGCATTTTAGCTTTTTATACACCACATGTTTGAAAAATATGGTGAATGTTTAAATTTTTTACAATTTTATTACAATAACAGACACATTGCCACAAATTCCTTCAAAATTCTTCACTCACTTTGAGTGTTCTCCCTCCGTTTTCTAAGCAGCTCTGGAGTCCGCTTTCCTGAGGGTCTTTAGCTGTGCTGACCTGGCTGCCGTCCTGAATGGATTTAACATGTTGCCCTTTCATGGTTATTTTGGCTTTGGGGAAGAGCTGGAAGTCAGTCACACAGTGCAGATCCAGTAAATAAGGTGGATGAGACAAGTGTCATGTGTTTTTGTTGTTGTTTTGTTAGCTATGTGTCTTAGTTACTTCTCTCCTTGCTGAGACAAAATATATGACACTTAAAGTTAGAAGAGGAAGGGTTTATTTAGCTTACATTTTATAGACGTTTCAGTCCATAATTGGCTGACTCTGAGCAGGGTGCCTCATGGCAGAGGGGTAACAGTTCATGGCAGCAGAAGACAGAAAAAGCAATAAGTGAGGATAAAAAGAGAGAGACAGAGACCCACATGCCTCTTTCTGTCCCTTACATTGTGTGTCTTAGGATGGGTGTAGTGTAGCGCTCACAGCCCTAATCCCAGTATTGGACTGTGAATCACTCTCAAATTCTAGAAGCCCACCCCATGACTGCATGAGGCTTTGGGTGGACATCTTTACACACACCATAACACCATGTGTGTTTGTATGTATCTATTTTTATTAGTCCATGTTTGCAGTTTGTAGTGATTCCTTCCATTGTGAGGAGTTATCAATTCTTTTTATTTCCCTTTCCTTCCTTTTCTCTCCATCTCTAGACATCATATTACAGCACTCCATGCATCATGACTCAGAATAGCAAAAAGTTGGAAGTAGCCTGTATGCCTGTCAGCCCATAAAGAAAAAAAGTACTTACACACAACGGTACAGTACCCTGCCATAAAGAGGGATGAACTTGAGTCATTTGTAGAAAAATGGATGCGCTGGAGACCACGTTAAGTGAAATAAGTCAGACATACAAGCTTAAATACCACACAGCTTCTCTTATGTGAGAAGCCCACAGTATAAATAAAGAGCCAAATCAGAAGCAGGCGGTAGGAAGCAGGGTCTTGAGTAACTCGATCCCAGGCCTGCACTCTGTGGACAGGTGCTCAGCAGCAGCCTCACTGTAGTTTTGATCACACCTCATAAAGACACTCTTGAAAGACAACCTCTGGAGCTGTTGCAGAAAGTGGCAAGAATGAGGGGACACGTGTATTGGAAGCAAGGGAGCCCAGTGGGAGGAGAATTAATTGCAAGTTGTCTTTTACTGTGACAAGGTTTTAACATTTTAAACTTGTGCCATGTATTTTGATCATACTTTGTGTAATTCAGAGAGTGATTTAGTATAGAAATGTCTTCTTGCAGTCCCTCACCTGCTGTTGTCTTTTAAAATTGGGTTTTTGGGATGCTCACGCAGTGTTTTTGCCGGCAGTGTCTGCAGACGAGCTGCGAAGCTCAGCGTGATACGCTCCCATGGCCCTGCCTCTGCTCCGAGCAAGTGCCTGAGCCTGGCAGCCTCTGGAAAGCTGGGGCTTCGAGGTCTCGGCTGCTGTCCTGATTGGCCTGTGCCTCAAGGCTCCCGTTCGGAGGGATGCCAGGTCCTGTGGCCAAGAGAACAGCCGCTTGCTTGCTAAGCCACATGAGCCGCGGGACCTTGTCAGGCCTCAGCACCTCCGCCTCCCCGGTGTGCTGGCACGGTTGCTCAGCACTCGTATGGCCATGGGCCTGGCCTGCACAGCCAGGGTCGGCTTGTGTTGCCACCATGCCTCATCTTGGAGCGCTCCAGGCAGGTGTTGTTTGATTTTAGGGTGATAAAATCTAGGCCATGGAAGCTCAGGTGCAGAAGATGACACAGGTACACAGCTGGAACCGACACCCAGGAGGCCTGCCCTACGCCCTCCGTTTGTGAGCAGTAGAGTCCTTTGTTCACAGTAGAAGATTCTCTCCCTCCTCAGGGAGAGACCAACTGCTGCACATTCGCGCCTCCTGCCCTGCTCAGCCTGAAGTTCTGCTTCAGGACAGTCGCAGTGGTTATGTCGTGGACTCCGACACAGTGCCAAGTGATGGCCGTGGCCGATCTCAGCTGTGCTTGGATGGCGTATGCTATCTGTGCCAACGAGTGTTGTGACGAAACCGGTAGCAGGGCAGTGTGTTTATGTGTTCTTTTGTGCATCTGAGGTGTGTGTGTGTGTGTATGTGTGTGTCTGTTAGTAATTACAAAAGCATTTGAGATGTAAGTGTAAGATCTACAGAAAAATGAGGCGTCTTCAGTTATTAGCAGATACATACATGCATTCTTTTTCAACTTTGCCAACTCAGTTTTTTAAAGAATCTCAGAAGTCAAACACCCCCTTCTTCATGCATGGACAAACAATGACATGTAAGGCTTGAAGGTATTAACTGAGAAATCACATTTGAAATATAGTTACTCGCACCATAAAATCAACAGTAATAGAGAACTGGTGTGGCAATTACAGAGGAGTTCAGAAATACATAAATAAGGTAAAAAGCCATTTGAACACAGTAATCATAGTGTTAGAATCCCATTGTCCAAATTGATTTCACGTAAATGAATGTTAGTGGCTTTGTACTGCTCATGACACCAGGAGACAGAGTACTGGGCTTGCATGTCCATCCCTGCTGTGGGGGTTCAGTTCCTGGCTGGACTGGCTGGACTTACTGAGCTGGACAGAGCGTGCGCTTGGTGAGGAAGTCCCCAGCCCAGCTGTGGAAGCTAGTGAGTGCGCCCCTTGGTGGGAGGTGGTGAGTGGCCTAAAGGCTATGTAAATTCCGGGCTTTGGGTTCCAGGGTGATAACATTCATGGCAGGTACTACCGTGAGCATCGGATGAGGCTGACACTGTACCTGTCACATTGTCATCATATATTATTGATCCTGGAAAAAATCCACAAATCAGTAGCTGGTACTCAGGAAAATACCCATGATTTTTTAATTAGGTTATGGAAACGTATGCTTGTGTGTGTGAGGGGTGGGTGCTATATATGTTTGTATGTGTGAGATAGATTGTGCTATAGTGGAAAACTCCAAGCCTTCTTGGCCTTCACAACTGGCTTGTAGTACAGTAAAAGACACATTGCCACTGATGACCCCCAAATCCTCCCCCTTGCTTCAGATGCACTCGTCCCAGTGTTCTTGCTGCTTTCTGCAGCAGCACTGGACTCCTTCCTGAGTGTCTTTGCCAGGAGAGAGAGAGAAAAAAATCTGGTGACTGCTGCTGCTGAGCATCATCCAGCAGAAAGGCAGCTCATGAGAGCACGATGCTGTGTCCTCATCCACCTCAGTCACTGGGTCTGGCCCTGTGCAGCTTCCGGCTCTTCCCCCAAAGTCACCATGACCATGAAAGGGACACGTGTTGAATCCATGCAGAGTATTAAGGCTGCCAGGACAGAGCAACTGAAGACCCTCAGGAAAGAGGACTCCAGAGCTGCTGCAGGAAGTGGCACAGACGAGGATGGGTGTGTTGGAAGTGAAGGGGAGGAGTTTGAAGGAATTCATGGCAGTGTGTCCTTTAATGCAATTTTGTTTATTTGTTTTAAATGGAAGCAGTAACTTATACTTTGTAAACATTTTGTATTCCCAGAACATATTTGATGCCAATTAACTAAAGACTTTGCTTTGCTTTGTGCCTTTTGTTTTCTCATAATGTGAATTTGCTGCGTGAAACACGGTCCATTTCCCAGATGTCTACCTTAAACAAGAGGAATGGGCTTAACCTTCAGAGAATATTATTGAATTGAAACAGTGGGTGCTGGTATGACCCTACCCTGCAGAATAGTGTTGCCACGGAGGCAGAAAAGGGGTGCGTGGGACGTGGGGTGGGTTTTGAGGGATGAAGTTAGGATGGAGGGACTGGCACTACAGGAAGGACATGACATTTGCCACATCAATCCAGCCTCCTTTAAAGTGTGTCCTAACTTGGTGCTTGAAAAGATGATACATGTTTGTACCATTGGAATGATTATTCATTGACTGGCTTTAGAAGTTTGGTTATGTAGAAAATAGCCATTTTGCACATTACTTATTCAGAGGCAGTGCTAATTTTATTGTTTCTGTAATGCACATTTTCCTTAGTTTCCATTGATCTGGAGATGGTTTTCATTCTGTTTGGTTGCCTTACCTTAGGGTAATGATGACGGAGATGGTTTTCATTCTGTTTGGTTGCCTTACCTTAGGGTAATGATGACATCATTTTGTGATATCCCACTTAAAAGCCTCTACTGTCTTTTCTTTTGCAGTGCGGTTGCGTGCTGACCGGATCAGCCTCATAAAGGAGTGTATTTTTCAGTCCCCCACATGCTACAAGCAGTCTGCCAAGCTCCTCAGCCTTGCTGAACTGCTGAGGGTTGCAGGTGAGGCTTTGGAATGCTAAGCTGCAGGACCGGTGTTTGTCATTCCCAACATCTTTCTCACTGAGTATCAGGGCTCAGAAAAGCATCCTTTGGGTCAGGGCTTGTGTCACCAGGACAGACTGGTACGTCGTTGTGGTGTGCAGCTGGGCTGAGCTTCTGGGGTGAGGGCAACCTGGAGGACCCAGGCTGGGTCTGGCAGGCTCAGAAGGGCCCTCCCAGAGTCGTCAGCACTCTGCCCACACTTATGTCCCAGCTTCTCAGTACCAGCGGGATCTCTAAGATGAGCGCTTGGTGGTGTGTGTGACCTTCATCCAGTCACTTCGTCTGTGCGCCCTTTTGTATCTTTCTTTTTAAAGCACAGGCCTATTCTCTTTCCCTTACCTTAGTGATATCAAGGCCACTCAGTTGGCTGTAGACTGCTCTGGTTTTAGACTTTTGCATCTGCATAGTTTAATTAGCAGCTGATATTCATCATTGATCTCTTCAGAGCTGAGGCTCCTCCTGTGGACAGCGGGTAGATCGAAAAGTCAGTTGCTGTTACCCTCTTGCCCCCTAACCCTGTAAAATCAGTCTACCCCATGTGTTTTGTGTTTGAATTAATTTGAAAGTCACTGCCACTGAGCTCTTAGGTCGATCACTGATGCCACGATCACTGAGCATTTTCCTGTGCTTGCAGATGAGGACTCAGAAGAGCGGCGTGGGCAGGTTCTGACCCTGTTGGTGCAGCAGGCCCTCTGTTTCCATGACTACAAAGCAGCCAACATGCACTGTCAGGAGCTGATGGCCATGGGTGAGCAGCGCTTGCGTGGCCCTGTGCCATGTCATGCATGTGTGTTGAGGTGGGGAAGGTGGGTTCTGAAAGCAGCCGGGCTGCTGGAAGGCCATAGCTCTGCTCGGGACACATTTACTCAGCAGCCACAAGCATGTCTGCGGGGTGTATATCTGTTAATGTAATGGTCTAGGTCATTCTGTTTATCTGAGATTTTGGTTGCTTTTGATTCTGTGTTGAAAGTATGTTCATAATCGTAAGAACAATTTCATGTAAACTATTTTGATAATATTTTATGTGTTTGCTACATAAATGAAAAAGTAAGATTTTTAAAAGTATCTGCAGTATTTGACTCCATAATCAGTATTTCTATTCTTTGAGTCCAGTGCTTTTCTAGGTCATGTTGAAAAGTTGGGGAGTCGTTTGCATCCTTCAGATTTTCCATATTGGAATTGAGACTGTTGTCCCCAGAGGCAGGGTGGTTGTGGTGGAGGTGCGTCTCACTTGGAGGGCTCGCTTCCTGGTGGGATGGGGAGAGTCGTCCCATGGGCCCTGCATCTGCTCTTGTGCCTGCCCCCGAGTACGCTGCACCTGAGCGAGTTCTTGAAGCCCAGTCCTTCGCGTCCTGAAGTCATGGGGCTGTGTGGGAATGATCCATACACTTTTATTGTTTATCTTTGGAGCTGAAGTTTAAACCCTGGACCTCATACATGTTGGGTATGTGCTGCCCCACTGTGCCATGTGCCCCAGCCTGACCTGTGCCTGTGTGTACGTCGACTCTTAGCCGGAAACCCTGCTGGCACTTGTGATGGTGAGGAAGGCTCCCTTGAGGACTGTTGTGATATCTGTTGAGACTTGCTGTGCCCCCCCAGGTAGCCTGAGCTCTCAGCTGCTCAGAGGGTGGAAGTCATGCGTGGGCCAATTCTAAGGATTAAATAAATATGTTCTGTTGGAAAGAAACGCAGCTGGCTGTTCCACAGGTAGCAGCCAGGAGAGGACAGAGCCTGGTCAGGGCAAGCAGGTGGAGGGAGCGAGGATCTTCTTTAACTATCGCACCTTCCTTCAGGAGGGGGAGGCCCTGGGTGGTGCGAAGTTAGTTAGGAGCCGGCAGGACTTCAGAGTTCGGTCAGCTCTGGGCCAGACCATCTTGGCTGGCACCAGCCTCATGCAGTTTGCTCACATACCCTGCTCTCTTATCTCAAGGAATGCAGTGACTTGCTTGCTTCACTAAAAGCTCGATTTGCTGTCTAGTCCTAGTGCCTAAAGTTGCAGCTGCTTGCTTGTTTTCTCTCAGGCTTCAAAGTCTTGCTGTTGTCCCTGGACCGAGACCTACTGGGGAGACTGATTGGGTGGATGTAGCCCCTAATGCGATAGGGATAGGAAGGCATTGCAGCTAGGACCATACTGAGGGGGTCATAGGCGGAAAGCACCAAGAAGAGGTGTCCACAGTAAGGTGCTCCAGCTCAGCGGTCTAACGGGGCGTGTACTGAATGCTGTGTCCAAGAAAGGAGGAGCTGGAGCAGTTCTGGAGGACGTTGGCATCGCGCTCTGCTGGCTTGGCACCAGGCTTGATGACACTCAGGTCTGAGGTGCACGAAGCAGTGGGGGTGGGGGCGAGGCCTAGCCGAGAGGAGCTAGGCAGCCTGACTGAGGTCTGGTGAAGGAGGAGACCTACAGCAGTTGTTACAGCCATTCCAGCCTGGAAAACTCAGGGCACCACATCCCAGCCTTGGCTCTAGGCACTGATCCGTAGAGGAGCTGTGTCCCTTAGTGTTGGTGAAGCAGTTTTGTTGCGCGATGTTTGGAATCATCATGGTTCCTGAATTGATGTTGTTGTATTAATCCAAACAGTTTATCTAGAGGGCTTTACAGTAGTAGCCTATTCCTGTCAGGGCAGTCCCTGACTTAAATTTTACTTCATATATTTGGAGAAGTATTCTGGATTGATCCCTTTATTCTTAGAAGAGCTGCTTTTGAACCAGAGCGCCTTCAAATACGGAAGAAATGTGTTTGATGCTCACACCGTAACATCATGTAGGAGAAAGACATCTCCTGGGAGTCGGTGGCTCCCTCTGTCCCTGTCCTTGGTGGGCTGCATTTTCCTCTAATGTGAACGCTGCCATGTGGCTGTCGGTCTTGTCACTTTATGTAGCACTGTGCACTTTTGGATGTAGTTTAAATACTGTTCTTTAGGAACCTGGAGGGAGGGGTTATCATTGTCCCTCTGCAGTGGCTCAGGGAACAGAGTGCTGAGCAGCTGGATGGGACCATGCCCTCGGCCTTGGAATCAAGATAGCCACCTTCGTACTGAGCAAGAGCTCAGTGGATTTCTTGTGCTCATTTTTAGCTAATCTAAGCTTGGAGAGTCAGTCAGTAGCACATCTGGAGTAGCTCTGAATGCTTTGGGTGAGAGCTCAGCCTAGTCTTTCTTCTCTTAGACTTATGCATTGCTGCCAATATGCGTAGCATCACTAATAACTATAGTTCTGCTTTGTAAAACCTGAGCAAGAGTCCTTGTGTGCCTCATCTTATACTGAGTGTTACTTTGCTACCAGAAATCATTGTTTTGCTTTTGTTCCGGTTTTGCAGGTTACCCTCAAAGCTGGGATGTCTGTAGCCAGCTGGGCCAGGCGGAAGGCTACCAGGACTTGGCCACTCGACAGGAGCTCCTGGCTTTCGCACTGACCCATTGCCCACCAGGCAGCATCGAGCTGCTCCTGGCAGCCAGGAGCTCTCTGGAGGCCCAAGTGAGTGCTCCAGGGAATCCTGGTGGGCTTTCCGGGCTTTTGGTAATATGAGAATTCTAACATGTGGAAAAAAACCAGATTATCACACATAAGGGGGTTTGGGAATATAAAACAAATGGCACAGACAGACTCAAGGCAAATTGGAAGTAAGTTAGGAAATAAATTGTTGAGTCTAAGGGGACAGTTACATTGTGAAGAAGTTACAATAAAAATGTGGGAATGGTTGTGGTAAAGAAGTGCTGGTCCCTCCTTGAGGTCCCTTGGATGTTAGTGGGGCCTGGGTTTTGGCTGGAGATGAGGAAATTTCCTAAAATGCACAGCCTGGATCTGGCTTGGAGAGGACCAGGCTCACTGAGCAACACCTCGTGATCTGAGCATCCTCACAGTTCAGGTTTCCATCTCACAGGTGGTCGTTGCATCGTCTGTCAGGTTTTTCACTGTGGACTCCCACTCCGGAAACTCTTGCTTCCCTGTGAAGCTGTCTGTAAAGTCCTGAAGGAAGCCTGATGTCAAACACTGTGCTCCATGAAACAGCAGTTTTTTCTCTCTAAAGGAGAAAGTACTTTCCAATTTCAAGCCTCCATTGTGGTGAGAGGCAGATTTCAAAACACAACTCCTTTGTGACCTAACCTGTTCCCATTTCAGATTCTGTACCAGAGAGTGAATTCCCAAATCCACCCGGAAGGAGGAGAGGGTATCAGCGTCTCGGCCGTGGTTGGCAGGGCCCCTCATGAGGTGAGCTGAAGGGGGTGGAGGAGGCTTTGGGGAGTGGCCTTGAGTGCATCGGGATGAGATGGATGGATCAGCTGACCTCGGGTGTGAGCGGGGTGTGGCATGTGTGTAGTGTAACATTATACAGCAAGGTCACAAGACCAAAATGTCCAGCTCAACAAATGATCACCATCCCCTGCCAAAATCCATGAAGTCCCCTTGCAGGTAAAGCAGTAGCATGTAAGCAGCCTTCCCTGGGCCCCTTGGCCTCTTCTCGCAGAACTTTTCACCCTTCTGTGCTCTTGCACAGATCACTGCGCTCCTGACTAACCCTGATAACCAGTCTTTGTGGTTTTTATTTTTAAGTAATTTAATGCCTGCTCCACTCTAACACAGTGGTGTAATTTTATCTTTTTTATGTTATACTGAGAATACTTACTGTTATACTTATGAGATTCATTTGTGCTATTAGAGTGTGTATTACAGTTTATCCATTCTAATGTTGATTGATACTTGCTTGTTTTCTATTTTACCTCAAAAAATAATCACTGTGTACATGTCTCTAGAAGGCATGGGCACACACATATGCCTGGCACTGAAAGTATGTTAGATATTTATGTGTCCAATCTAAGCAGATAATGCTGAAGTATTTTGGTTTTAACTGATCATACTTTTAAAGCAGAGTATGTGTATTAGCCAGCTTCCTACTGCTGACACGCAGTACCCACCACCCACAGTTTAGAGGAGAAAAAGTTTAGTTTGGCTCACGGTGTCAGGAGATTAAGTCCACAGTCATCTGGCTCTAAGGCAGGAGCACCGAGACCACAGGGTGTGGTGGAACGAAGATGGTGGAGCAAAGATGGCTTGTGGTGGCCAGAAGAACAAGAAAACAGCACCAGAGGAAGTGGCCAGGGACCAGACATGGACCTCCAAGGCCATGACTTCCCAGACACACCCACAAGTATCCTCCAGCAATCCACTGGGTGATCCCAGAACCAGTCGGTTGACATTAGTAAGACTAACCATGACAATGGGATTATCACATAATTCAGTTCTTCAGTACCTATCCTTTTAAGCATGTGGCAGTATCTAGTTATGATTTTTAATTTATTTTTGTTTTGAAGAAATTAAAATAAAACAGAATAGAGGCAATCAAAACAAAACAATGAAAGCAATACAGCATTTCAAAACAAGATAATAGGGAATCAACAATGGCCACCATAATGCCTCTTGTTATCTTCAGAGTAGCTGCCTATACCGTAAGATGTAATGCAGTCAAACAAAACAAAACAGTATAAAATCAGTCAGAACAAAGCAATGAAAATCATACAGGGCTTCAAAACAAGATAATAGGAAATCAGCAATGACTATATTAATATATCTTATCTTTGAAATCGCTGCCCATACATCAGATATAATAAACAAAACAGAAGAAAACCAAACAAAACAGAACATTGAAAATGGTCCAGGACTTCAAAACAAGACAGTGGGAAATTAACCATGGCCACTACCTTCCCTTTTTAGACGTTTCCTTCCCTTTCCCTTTCACAATATATATACTACATTTTGGATCCCACCAGTGCCTTCAGTTTCCTATACTAGGGAGACAGCATGATGTTCATCATGTGAGTCTGAACGTTTCACCCATGAACGTGACCTCAGGTTGCACTCATTTACCTACAGGAGCCCTGTGATTATCCTTCTCTAGCTGAGTAGCTTTCCATTACATAAAAATGCCATCCCTGTCTTATCCATTCTGTGGTTGATGAGCAAGCTACTCTGGCTTTTTTCTGGTTCCCTGTTGCATGGAGCATTGTTTTCTCTCCTTTGACTTTCAGGTTATGAATCTCCTTTTGAGTTAAATGTTTCTTGTATACCACGTATCAATGGATCCTGCCTTCTGATCCACTCTGCTGGGGTTTATTTTTGTTGGTGAATCGAGGCCATCCGTGTTAATGGTTAGGGCCAATGTGCACTGGCTCATCTCTGCCTTGCTCTTTTCCTGCTGTTGGCTCCCTACTTTTCCCCTCTGTTCAGTTGACTGCTGCACTCCATGATCTCCCTCTGCTGCTGTTCTTGTAAAAGTGGTCATTTTTATCTCTGTCTAGAATATTCCTCAGTACTCGTTGCAGGTTGCTTTGGTCGTCATGGATTCCTTCGGCTGTTCTTAGTCACAGAAGTGTCTTGTTTCTCCATTAATTTTGGAAGATACTTTTGCAGGGTACATCAGTCTTGGTTGGAAGTTGTTTTTTTTTTTTTTGAGGACTTGAAATACTTCATTCCAGCCTCTTCTTGACTTGATGGTTTGTATTGAGAAATCTGTCATGATTCTGGTGGATTTTCCTTTGTAGGAAATCTGTGTCTTCTAACAGTTTTTAATGTTTTGTCCTTGTGCTTAGTTTCTGGGATCTTGACTATTATATGTCTGGGTATCAATTTATTTTGGTTATGGCTGGTTAGAGCTCTGTATGTCTCACTTATCTATATTTCTTGTCCTTTTCCCATGCTTGGAAAGTTTCTGCTGTCACTTCAGTAAATGGTCTTTTTATGTCATTTGTGTTGACTCCTGCTTTTCACTGATGCCTATCAGTCTTAAATTATTTTTCTTTGCATTGTGTTGCAGCCATTGAATTGTTATTTCATGGTTCCTTGTTCCTTTTAAGAGATCTTTCCTTTTGCAATCACTAGTTGCAATCTTGCCTTTAAGGTGTGAGAGTCTATCTTCACTTTTGTTCAGGCGATTTTGCTAGCTTTTGATGGAAGTTTTGATTTCCTGATGTCCCTTTCAATCTGTTTCAGTCATTCCAGTTCTTACCTGTATTGCTTATTCAGTTTCCCTCATTTTCTTATGCTCCTCTTTATCTGTGTCTTCTTTAGATATGCTTAGCAGTCATTTCATTATGTCTGTCATCTCTTCTTTTACCTGAGATATTATTTCTGTTCTGATTTCTTTTACAGCCTCATGAAGTAGTTTCTTTACTTCAGTTGTCATCATCGAAGAAATTTCAAGTATGCAGTTTTTAATTTCTTCCATGTCTGTCTCTCTTGGGCTTGTTCTGTGTGGGCTAGAGGTCAGAGACTGCCTTTTGCTCCTTTGTCTTGACATTTTCCTGGATTCCTCTGGATGAGCTGGGTTGTGGGGCCCCAGGAATTTCCTGCACTGGCTACCCATCCACAGTGTAGGGCAATGGGTTAGGCACCGGAGTTTCTCCTAACCTAGGTTCCTGGGGAGACAGTGGGGTGCAGGTTGGGCCTCTCCAGACATACTTGGTTTCTCTGTGGTGTGGCTGGCTGGTTCTGCCAGCACACATTGGCTACAGGTCCCCGATGGTGGCCATCAGGCTTACAGGGGTAGGGCTGGCTGCTGTTTCTCTGGCTCAAGCTGGCTGCTCATGGAAGGGTCCTGATGGCTGCCTGTGTGCACTCAGGGGTTGGGCTGGCTCTCTAGTTATGATTTTGATAGTCACTTCTAATTACATGAGATGGAGTTATCTCAGGAGAGATTCCTTTTGCAAGGTACCTGTTCAGTTTTATCACCCATTTTGTATCAAAACTTCTGTTCTTTGTCTTTTCTTTGTTGAGATTCTTATGGATCAAGTTCCTGGAACCAATTCAGTATATACCTCTCATGGCAGTCCATCTGAGAGAGAAAAGAGGAGGGGCATATCCCAGACAGTTTGTCTTCTGTGGGTCAGTGTTTGGTACATGGGTTTAAGTTTTTCATGACCCTCACACCATGGAGTTGGGCTTTTTACTTCAATGACAGGAGCCCAGGTTCTGATGTTTTAACTGGGTAAATTAAGAGGTAACAATCCTCTTTACTACACTATTCGGTTAAGTGGTAATCTTCTCTGCAGTGTAAAATGCTGTTCACTCCTCTAGCATTTATTTTGGCAGGTGCATGAGGCCAGAAGTCAGGTGCACACTGCTTTTTCTTATAAATTGGCTGAACCTATCTTAATGAGCACATTGGTACTCGCACACTGTGGAGTACTTTTTGTACTTCAGTACAAAACTTCCGTTGTGGAATCTATCCATGGAGTCAGGGCAGAGATATGTAGGCTTCGCCCGCAGTAGGGTGAGTGCAGTTCCCAGCCCCTTCTGGTGTAGTACTGGGGAGTCAGAGGCACTGTACCAGTGAGCTGTATGTACAGCCTTTTCTTGTGCTTGTTTGTTGTTGAGGCCGGGCCTCGCTGAGCTGCCTATGCTGTCCTCCTCCTTGGATCCTGCAGCCGCAGCCTCCCAGAGCGCTCGGGTTGCAGATGTATATGGCTGTAACCAGTCCCATTTCTTTTGAATGAAAAATGAACTTGGCAAACATATTGAACACACGTGTTCCCCCTTCAGTACCAAGTGACTTGAGGCTCTCAGTGGGGTTTATGGGGTGACATTTCACCCTGTGAAGTCTGTGCCTGTCCCTCCTGAAATATTGGAAACAGGACTGCTGACCAATAGTGCTGTCCTGGTAAGGGAAGTGTTCCACAGCTATACCAGCCAGAGTGACATCACCAGTGACACGCAGCTTTTGAGAGCTGGGAACATGGCTAGTATGAGTAAGGAGTTGCATTCTTAGTTGTATTTAACTTTTATTTATATTTAAATTACTCAAATGAGGCTAGTATGGACCACGCTGGACATCACAGCTGTGAAAAATCCAGCAGTCACTGGAGCACGCACAGCAGTGTGCAGACTGGACTTGTATTTGTCCTCCCCAGAGGGAGGCTGGAGCATTTCCAGGAGCCCGCGGGGTGTGGAACGCCTCATCCTTAGATATGTTTTCACTGATCACCATATCGCTTGGCAGTTATTTGGTTTGCCCCAGTGCACGTGGAAACACATTGCTGTCTGTGATGTTTGCTGTGTAGGATCGAGCAGTTCTTACAGTAGCCAGGGGCCGCCAGTGGTTGGTGAGTACCCGTGTAGGGGGCTTGTTGCTAAGGATGCCGCTGAAGCCCTGCTCTCCTCGGAAGAGTTGTGCTATTAGCACACGCTCAGGACTCACAGCTGTGCTGGTCTCGGGGCACTGGCTCGCACACTCATGGGTCTCGGTCCTGTTACTCCCCTTTCTCCTCCTCCCATGTCTCCTTCCGTTTTCACAGCCTGCCTCTTTTTCCCGCCACCCCTCCTTATTTTGCTTGATGTCGTCCTTTCTGTGAGATCTTAAAGACTTGGGTCCTTTGGGCCTTTGGTGCCCTGTGTCCTGCTCCATCTCCCTCCAAATGTCTCTGGCCCCGGCTCTTCGGCTGCCTTTCAGATGCCTGCCATGTTCCCGGCTGTGCTGCACGCCTGGTGTCGAAGGCAGTTAGGGCGCTTCCTCCACCTCTGCTGCCCTTCGTGTCTTGCTCTGGGAACCACCCTTTCCTGCTGTCCCTCCCTGCTGTTTCCACTGGTTCCTCCAGTTGTTTCCTCCTCTGTGTTGCCCAGGCACGCGTGCATCTTTCTGGTTCTGCATTTTGTGCTGTGGTGTGGTAACTGGAAGTGTGTTGTTAACTTCTGTTCTGTCCTCACAGAGTGCCTGTCACATAGTGAGGGCTTGGTGAACCCTTGACAAAGCGCAGTTGCAGCATCACTGCATAATGATTAGACTGTGTTAAAAAAAACCCAAAAAACAGGAGGTAGAGGTTTAATCTTAACATTCACAGGATGACAATGAAGAACTTCCAGTTTGTCTCACAGGTGTGCCCATGGTGCTGTTGAGATCTGCCTGGGTTTGGCTGAGGTGAGGGCTGCATTACCGCTCTGTTCACTGTGGAGTCACCGCGGCTTCCCGCTGAGCTCAGCTCCCTGAGTTATTCCAAACCTGTGAAAGCCTCTCTCGGCTTTTGGGTTTCTTGTTTTTTGCTTCTGCAATGAACCAGAAAGGATCGGCTAGGCTCCTCCTTGGCTTCTCTGGAGAAGGTTATAAATCTCTTAGGGATGGAAAGGGATTCTTCCACGTTGACTTCATTCCTGGAGTGTTTTTGTCCTTAAAAGCTTGCCTGTCTTCCTTTGTTCTCCTCCTGCAAATCATAATAGATATGGAGCCTGGACAGTTCCAATCCAAGCCCTCAATGAACACATTATGGCTTTGATTCATGAAGCACATTTCAGAATGTTATAGCTGCTGTTATTAGATTAAAATATAGTGTTAGCTGTAAGATGCCATGTTTCATACATTAACAGCAGATATAATAACCACATTAAATTACAGCTCACAAATAAGAGCTGACTGTGTAATCTGTGTAATACTCAAGATTTTCATTACCTCAGTTGTGAAAATAATGATTTTATTTATATAGCCAAGCAACATAAAGATATAATTGTTATATTGTAGCATTTGCATTAGTACAAGTGTTTACTACAAATTTTAAGATAATGCTTTTATCTCACTGAACAAGATATTTGCTTATAAATAGAAAATGCAGACTTTATGAAGTAACTACAAAATTATAGGTTTCTGGTTGGTTATTATGTCTTTTAGATAGATCAGAATTCTGCCACTTAGAGCTTATTAACATTTTTGTTTAACTAGTATTAGTTATATTACGTAGCCAATGGTGTTTTCTTCAGATAAATCTAATTAGAGTTAGAAATGTATTACGTACAGGGTTCCCAGTAAAAAAATCATTTTCACTGTGGGAAAACTTGTTATGAACATTTTTAAGTGGCTACAGATTTATGCAATTGGGCTAATTAATGTTTAAAACTCAAGCATGGTCCAAGCATGGAGCTATTTGGAGTGTTTAAGTGGATTGTTTAGAAATACTATGCTTAAACTGAAGCAGGTGAAATGGCAGTTGTTTCAGCACCCCAGCCGTCGCCATCGCCCACTAGCTGTTGATGGACAGCTGAGTTGTGGCCACTTCGCTGTTACGGGTAATGTTAATATACACACCAATATTCAAGTTTTTGAACATTTTGAAAATATGTTTTCAGTTCTCATGCAGGTATCTAGGAGTAGAATTGCTATATTGTGTAGTATGTTTATGTTTCACGTTAGAAAAAACAGCCAAGTATTTTCCAAAGTGGCTGTCCATTTTACATTCCCACCAGACATGTGTTCAGGTTCTAGCTCTCCCTCCTCGTCACCACCTGGCTCTTTGTCTGGCTTTGTCCCTGGGGTTTTGAGTAAAGCCATGCTCACGTGTGCCGGCTCATCATCGCCTTGCTATTTGTATACCTAGTAACTAATCACAGTGATTACCATTTGGCGTACTGATTGGCCATTCCTATATCTTTTTTGGTGAAATGGCTGTTCAGATAGTTTGTCCATTTTTTAAACTGGGTCATTTGCCTTGTTAGTAAACTAAAAGGGTTTTTTGGTTTTTGGTCTGTTTTTTCTTTTTTATTCCAGATATGTCTTGTATCAGATTTGTGATTTGAAAATGTGTTTCTCTTAATGTTTGACTTGAATTTTTATTTTCTTAGTGGTGGCTTTTGAAGTGCAAGAGTGTTTAATGTTGCTAACGTCCTATTAATACTTTTTCTTCATTGCTTATTTTTTGATGTCCTAAGAAATCTGTGCCGAATGCAGTGTTGTGGAGATTTACTTCTGTGCTTTTTACCTAGTTTTTTAGTTCTCACATTTATTGATGTGTAATAATAAAACTATACTTTTGTATGAAATAAGGTAGACATGACATGCAAAAAGATGAATTTAAACATTACAGTATACCACACAAAAGTTAATGTAAAAGAGCCACATTTTTTGTTTCTTTTTATATTTAATGTTAACTTGTTCTTAATAGATTTAAATCTGGGCTACCTTATTTATTAAAAGTAAAAAAAAAAAATAGATGGGAATTACCTGTGGTAAAATATTACAATCTACTAACATTATTAATGTATACCAGGATAAGTGGGATGACTATTCTTTCTGCTTTTTTAAATATAAAAATAATCAACAAGGTGTTAATATACATTAAAAGCAGAGTTCTGCCTTTTTCCTCTCTGATGAATCTCACTGCTCAGAGGTTAACACTTAGCTCATGCTTACTCTTCCACATTTTTCTGGAGTATAGGCAGCTTTTCTGTGTGGCTCTTCCCTGACTGCTTGTTTTTTAACTAAAGTCCTCATTTTCACTTTGCAGCTTGATTTTTATACTCTCTTGTTGCATGGACTTTGGCCTTCCCTCTATGTTGGCCACTTAGGTAACGAGAGCGTGGCATTCATTGGGTGTGTGTACCTTGATTTATTTGTCATCTCTTTTGCTTTTGAGCATTTAGATTGTGTCCAGTTATTCTACTTTAGACTGAACTGCTTTGAGCATTTAATGCATGTACTTTTGTGGCTCAGCACTGTCGCCCTGGGGTCACTGGTAGAAGTGGTTCCCAGGGCTGGGAGTTTCCTGATTCTGTGTAGTTTCTCCGTCCTGCTGTGTGAGTGTGCACTTTGTCTGTTACCGTCTGATGCAAGCACTTTCCAGAAAGTTACTTTTCCTGTTTCCGACCTTGTGCTCTCTGGGAGGCTCTCATGCACAGTCCTGATGTCACGTGGGAGAGTGGCATGGTTCTGAAGAGCTCAGCATACCCGCTGGCACCTCTCGGTCTGCACCATCCAGGCACACAGGGCTCCCCCCAGTCCACACCACTGAGCGTGCGGGTGGCTCTCCCTGTCCGCCACGAGGCAGTGCTTTACCAGGGAGGGGCTGCTGCTTGAATGTACAGACAGAACGAACGAATGAACGAACGGGGAGTACAGCACAGGAAGGGGCAGGACTGGCAAAACTACAGCTTAGATCTCCATTCCTCACCTCCTCGCAGCAGTTGGAATTACAGGTTTTTCATAGCCTCTTTTTCATAGTGCTTCTTTGCTTTGCTTTGCTTTCTTTGTCTCTGAGACAGGGTCAAGGCTGGCCTTGAGCTCACTTTATAGCCCAGGCTGGTCTCGAACTCATAATGATCCTTCTGGCTCAGCCCCCTGACTGCTGGGATTACACCTGGCTCCGTGCATTTCTAATACATTTGTTTTGTGATATTTTAAGGAGCTTTTAGCAATAAGGAATAGGGTTTTACTTTTTACCTGGGTTTGCTGTTTAAATCCACTTGCAGAAGACTTTTCTGAAGATGATGCATCTGCCTTGTCTGTCTCAGTTCAGGGTGGAGTGTGGTACTGCCTTCTCTTCCAGGCAAAAGTGTGGTGGCATTGCTTCCTCGGTGGCGCAGTGTGCACCGCTCCGAGGACTTGTGCTGCATACCTGGCTTAGCAGGGGTTGTATTTCTCTCGTCCTCTCTCCTTTACCTGCTCTGCATGAGGCCTTGGCCCCTCACCACTTTGCCACAACAGCTTCTGCTTGCCAATGAGCTCATGTTACATACATGTTTGGCTTGGGCCCTTCCCATCCCACCCCCCGCTGGTTTCCCAGTGTCACTGTGCTCTCAGGCTCCTTCCTGTCCCCACGGCAGCTGCCCCAGAGCAGCGGTCTTCCTGTAGTGGCTCCTGTGTCAGGAATGGCTGCTCCGTCCTTCTGGCTGTTCACATCAGAAATCTTGCTGTGGCCCTTGACTCTTCTCTTTCCTCAGCACCACATGGCCGGTTTTTGGCTCTGTGTCTCGCAGTGGACTTGGAACTGGACTCATCCCATCACCGCTGCTCCTTCACTGGCCTCGTGATTCTCCCTCACTGGTCCCCGGGAGCCTGTGGGCCTCCCACTTACACTCTTTCTCCCGCTGTCATCTCTGCTCACCAAGGCAGCCAGAGTGATTACTTACTGCACGTACCTTGCCCTAAAGTATTTCACTTGGAGCAAGACTAAGTTACTGCAGGTCCCACAAAGACACTAGTGCTGTCCTCCACAA
Source organism: Hydrochoerus hydrochaeris (assembly GCA_004027455.1). NCBI lineage: Eukaryota > Metazoa > Chordata > Mammalia > Rodentia > Hydrochaeridae > Hydrochoerus > Hydrochoerus hydrochaeris. The sequence continues at coordinate 65,428 of PVLA01008771.1, read as the reverse complement.
CACCTGTTTGGCTTTGTGTCCCCCTCCCCCGCAGCATCCACGTTCTGTCTTCAGACACCCATCATGCCTGGCAGCTGGGCCCCTGTGCTGGCCGCTTCCACTCAATGCTTTCCTCCCTAACGCAAGGTTGACATGTCCCTGTGGCCCTCGCAGAAGTCTCTGAAATGTCACCTTATGAAGATCTTTCCGCCCTCACACATGGAGCTCCTGGCCCCCACACAGCTGCACTGTACTTCCTCGCTCTCTGGTGTCTCCTGGCTCTCTCTCCTGGCATGCTTTCTTTTCTTTCTTCAGTGTGAACTGTCTGCGGCAGTTGTTGTGTTAGTTTTGTTTCGTGCTTGGTTCCAGCATCTTGGAACACAACTGTGTCACAGGTGCTTGTTACTGAAGCAGTGAACAAATGAGGGAGGTGAGGTGCGGCCAGGGTGGGCAGGTGAGCACTGTGGGCGGGAGGGGTACGGATGGGCTTCGACAGGGAAGGTTCTCGCTTCTTGGGTGCAGTAAGGCAGTTGCCTGATTTGCCCCCTTTTCCTAGTGTACTATACGGTCCTCAGGTGCTGGAAGCATAGCTTAATCTTGCTGGTTCAGGGCTTAAACCTAGGCATGTCAAAAATGTGTTCAGTAACTTACTTTATGGGTGCATTTAGAATCCAAAGACATCAAAAATAATTTTAAAAATTGGCATGGAAAATGAAAGTTGAAATATGCTTTGTACACATCTATTTTTTTCTTGAATACAGTTTCCTTAATCTTGATCCAGGAATGCTGGGAGACTCAAGGCTTAGGTCCTCAAATCTCCTGCAGTTGTCGCCTTTCACCGTGTGTGTCACTCCATGACTCTGTCTGTGCAAGTGTGTCGCCCATGCATTCAGTTTCCCGGGGAAGGAGCTCACTTTCTCCAGAAGTGTCAAGGGGCTCCTGCTTTGCAAGGGAGAGCAGCTGAGAGGGAGCAGGGGCTGCTCACCAGCAGCCGAGCTCAGGCAGCCAGACCTGAGAGGGATGTACTCACTCCATGGAGTGTTTTTCTGCTGCTGCTCCCGGCAGGTGCTTCTCACAGTAGCCTGAGGAGTACAGTCTGAACATTTTCAGCCTGGTGACATTGGCAGCAAGTTTTCGCTGGAGAGAAGCTCTTTGCTCAGGTTAAAGGGGAAGGGCTAGCAGGTTGGGTTGAGCGTGGCCTGAGTGATGTTACCTTGCTGGTCACTACATACCTTCTGCCAAATCAGCCCTTCCATTGCCGGACGCCTCAGGAGCAAGTGCTACGCGCAGTCAGTGATGCTGTGAGCTCCGAGCTGTGCCCCTGCTGCATGGCGCCGGCCTTGTTCCTGTGAACCTATTCAGTAACGGGGTTTTTGTTGTAGGATTTGAAAAATATTATTAGTGCCTAATGAGTTAACCTTAGAGTCATATAGCACACTTGACATTAATGAGATTTAATGTTAAATTTTATGCTAAGAATTGTTGATTTGGTTTTGGGGATTAATCTATTCTAACTATTACACACTCCCAATTAATTAGCCATGTGCCACTATGAATATAAAAAATGTCAGCAGTAATCATTTCAGGAGTGAGTTTTGCCTAATTTCTTTTTTATCTCCTCATTATTATGATGTTGAGAGAAAACTGTTTTCCTCATTAGGACTCTGGCCACACTATGATCTACATGATGTTCCCTGAATTCAATGCTTATCCTGTGGTCTAAACAGGCCTCTTCTTTCTTTCTTCTCTGCAGTTTCCCTTAGGGAGTCTCTTACAGAAAATCCTCTCATCACACAGATTTCTGAGTATGTGAATTTCATTTACTTCTGAAATAGTCTTCTACATTTTGTGTGTTCTAAATATCCTTAGGCCAGCCCATCTACATCAAGAGAAGTAAAGTGTAAGATCATTTTATGAAATAGAATAATGGTTTTATGGCTTACATATTTAGGCATCTTTTAATTGGTTTGATCTGCTTCCAAATGAAATTGTATTCTGTTTAAGTGTTGTATTTCTTATCATGTTTATGTTTTAAATTCTGTACCTGGATTAGTTGATTACATTAAAATCACTCAGTATGCCCTCTCAATTAAGACGGTTCTGAAGATGAACAGGAATTGAAAATATGGTACGAAAGCTTCTTGGAATAACATTTACCTATCTAGACACAACATACTAGGCTTTTGGAAATGTGCCTTCAAACATTTAAATGGCATAGTAAGACCAGACTTCTTAGACATACCTGTAGCTCCAAGCTGCAGAAATTTTCACATACTCTACGGGTATAGTAGATAGATAGTGCCCCTGCTCCTGAACAGCTTACTGTTCTGTCAGGACAGAGAAAAATAATTATATATATCATTGAAAACACATTTAAATTACATATATAATTTTTATGAATGGATACAAGAATGGTAGTATGTGGTCTTAAGGTTCTACCTAGAGCAAAAACATTTCACATCAAGAAAAATCTAAAAACATTTTTATAACCTTGGTGTAGGCAAAGATTTTGCAGATGTGATACAAAAGGAACAATCACAAAGTTAATAACTTGAATTACCTAATTTAAAATACCATTAAGATGATGAAAAGGTAACCCACAGAATAATAAAACATATTTACAGTTAATGCCTGTAATAAAGGATATGTATCCAGAATACATCAAAATCTTGTGCATGTCAGTAATAAAGACAGACAAGATATAGGAAAATAGGCTAAAGGCTGCAACAGTTTCACAGAGGCGTCCCAGATGGCCCAAAAATATATGAAGTGGCGTTCAACTTCCTTAGTCACTTCAGAGGTGCAAATCAAAGCCAACAAAAGGTATTACGTACTTAGCAGAATCATGCAGTAAGAAGGCATGAAACAGCACGATTCGCTGTGGCATGGAGACACCACGACTCAGTATTGCCAGGGAGAGTGGAGACTGGTGCAGCAAACTTCAGGAAAATCCAACTCAGTTTAGTAAATCTGGCCAGTTTCTTGCCGTATGCCTCAGCAATTCCACTGCTGGCTGTTTACCCAGAAATTCATACTCTGTTCATTGGAAGATAATTGCTGGTGTTCTCAGGGCAGCATTACTGGTATTTGTTCAAAGCTGGCGTCTATCCCTGTGCTCATCCACAAAGAAAAGGATATATGAATCCCAGTGTATTCATAAGTCTCATCGGAGACAGCAATGTGTTGAAGAATCTTCAACTATCTGTAGAAATAGGAATGAATTTGTGTTGAGTGAAAGAAGATGCAAGAGTGTATAACTCTGTTCATGTGAAGTATAAAGGCAGGCAGAATAGTCCATGCTGTGCAGGTTAGGATGGCGTTTGTCCTGGCGGTGGCGTGGCTAGGGTGAGCCCAGGGATGGCTTCCAGGATTCTAGTGGTGGCCCATTCTGGCCTGAAGGCTGCCATGTGTGTGTGTTAAAAATCAGTTAGTTACATGTACTCTCTGTGTGCACTCTTCGGAAACTTCTACTTCAGAAACATTGTTTTCTGAAAGGTTTGGAGCCGGGGGCTGGGGTACGGCTGGATGGTAGGATGCTGTCTTGGCATGCATGAGGCACCGTGTGGGTTATCAGAAAAGACCCGGTGCTGGGCATGGCTTCACCTACCCTGGTCTTAGCTGCTGGAGAGGCTAAGGGGCCAGCTTCCCTTGGGCCCGGGAGTGCAAGACCAGCCACAGCACAATAAGGCTGTGTCTCAGAATAAAAAAGAAAACAGAGCCTACATCTGGGTTAGAGAGAAAGATTATATGCTGGCAATTGTTTTTACTCATGGGACTGTGAATAAATACTATCCTTTCTTCCCCTACTGTTCTGACTATTTAAGGCTACCTTTTGTGAGCTTACATGAGTTCTGTTACATAGAAAAATAAATTAGTTTAAGTAAATACACATACTGAGTGCATGTGTGTGTGCGTGGCCCAGCACCCGGGAAGAGTCACTCCAAAATAGCCGAGGAAGCCGCAGGTTTCATCTGTGCCCTGCGCTCCAGAACACACTCAGTATCATGGACCTAGCCCTCTGCTTTCTGCCTGTGATCTATCTCATCAGGTCACTGCTTGTTTGAATCAATCAAGTTCAGTTCTAGCTATTATAAAGAGAACATTTTTTTGCTTTTAATGGCAAATCAAGGGCTCATAAAGTCACTTGAAGGATGCAGGCTTCAGGAGAGTTGGTAACAGTAACTTCTATGGTGTAGATCAGGATTTTAGATCTGACGCTCACAGGGGTGCAAGTGGGGCGGGAATCTGGGAGTGAACTTGCCTGCAGTGTTGCGCTGACAGTGCCAAGATGCCAAGACCACCTCGGGAAAACACACCAGAAATGGACGAGCACATCCCGTCAGCAGGAAAACCAGAAGTGGTGGAGTTATGGTCCCCACTGTAGTCGCCCCCCTGGAGTTCATGCACTGTGTGCCTGGGATCCAGAGGAGAGCAGGTCACGTGTGGAGCGCCCGTGGAATGGAGTTAGGAGGCTTCCCCACTTCCCCTGCAGGGGCTGGCAGCCACGGTGGGAAGAGCTGCAGTACCAGGCTCAGCCTGAAACCCGGGAGGCGCTGCCTTAATGGCGCTTCAGCCTCTGACAGTTGTCTTTTGCATGATTGCCCTTAATACCAGCAATTTAACGTGATTTTTCCTTTATTAATATGCCGTCCATTTTTTCTAGGTTGTTTTCATAGTTAAGTTCTTATCTGTAACTTTGCATTTGGTTGATAGTCTGAGGTCAAAAACTCTTTGGAAACCGCATGGTTTTGGCTTGTTTTCATGGTGACAGCAGTCCAGAATAAATGCAGGCAGCCGCCAGCAGCCGGGGAGGGGTACATTTTGAGCACTGGTTACTTGGCTGACTCACTTCCTTTAGGAATAGGAATAAAATGGAGGTTTGTGCAAGAGTGGTCAGATGAGAGGTTAACTTTCTGTTGCTGTGAACTCTGCAACTTTAAAACACTGCAGTTAATTATTTTACAGTTGTGTCCACAGGCCATAAGCCTGGCAGCTCGCATGGTCTCTGCTGGTCTCCCAGGCCAGAGCGCAGAAGCTGCAAAGGGAGGGGAGCTGGTCCCCACTGCAGCCAGGGTCAAACCCCCGTGTCTGTGGACTGAGGTTCTTGTTCCCGTACTGGGTGTCACCTGAGGTCAAACCAGGCCAAGAGGGTGGTGTTTAACATTTCTGTGTCTTCATGTCTGTTGTCTGGGCATTCTGAACAGTCACCTTGTCGCCCTCTCCTCTTTACTTAAGTTGCGTGTTTTTGTTCTTGTGTTTTCTGTTGGTCAAGGCTGAGCCAGACGTTCCAGGCAGCAGCTCAGCTGACTTGTTGCGCTGGACCACTGCCACCACCATGAAAGTCCTTTGCAACACCACAACGACCACCAAGGCTGTGCTGCAGGCCGTCAGCGACGGGCAGTGGTGGAAGAGGTCTCTGACTTACCTCCGCCCCCTCCAGGTGAGCCAGGCGTGGTGTTGCAAAGCCAGGCCCCTGGCGTACGTCAGTTCTCAGCACTGCTCCATCTTTGATGATTAAAACAATCTCTGGGGAGATCTAGGCCTTCTGTGGGAAAGAAGGGAGTCATCTGTTTCACAGAGTGAGATACACACCCATGGAGGTGCAAAGAACACTGGCACACATTCGAGTGGGGTGTGCTTCATAGATAAGAGTTAAAATTGAGTGGGATAAAACGAAAAGGTTTACTTTGGCTGTACTTCTGGCTTGTAGTTGGGCAGAGTGAGAAACTGGCTTGGGCAGTGCCTCAGACCCTGCTTACACTCTGGAAGGGGCATCAGGACCAGTGTGGAGCAGTTGAGTTGCTTGGAGGGACAGTTCATCTGTTGCTTTCTCTGCTGTCTTCTCTGCATTCTCAAACTGCAGGGCTTTACTCTCACATTAGAAAACCATGTGCCTTTTTATCAGTTTATCCCAAACACTAGTACGGTTTCCCTTCTTTCCTTCCTCCCTCCCTCCCTCCCTTCCATTCACCCATCCTTCCTTCCGTCCATCCATGCATCCATCCTTCCATCTATCTATGTTTCCATTTTCCCTTCCGTCCACTCACGCATGCACCCATCCATCCTTCCTCTAACCCTCATCCATCTGGCACATTCTCTTTTTCTGTGGGTTAAGTGCTGTGCTCTGCACTGAAAACAGAATGGGGTGACACATGCAGTTAATTCTCTTCCGGATGGCACATCCCTTTCACAGGTGGAGATGCACAAAAGCATCTGTGTGGTGCTGTAGGGACTGTGGTGGTGGTGAGGGCTGTGAAGACCAGTAAGGCGAGGTGAGTGGATCCCGAGTGACACTGGAGAAGCAAGTTGAGTGAGAGAGAAGTTAGGCTTCTCAGAAAAGCACCATTTTGGGCAGCAATGTGATTGAGTCTAGTAGAAATGTACAGAGCCTTCCTGGGTATGTACTTGACATACAACGTAAAGTAGATGTCTCAGCTGAAACAAAATACCCACCACCCACAGTTAAAGGGGAAAAGGTTTATTTACAGTTTGCAGAGGTTTCAGTCCATGGCAAGCAGGCAGGCACAAACAAGCAAGGGTCAAGCACAGGTCTTTCTGTCCCTTGTATCTTATCCAGGCTACTCAGGGTGGGCAGCACTCACACCTTAATCCCAGTGTCCTTAAGCCTAGCACTGTACCACAAATCTGTCCAGTGTCACACACTGTAGATCCAGCCATCTCTGAGGAGGCCCCGCCTGTGACCGTGGAGGCTTCGGGGGGCATCGAGACACAGCCAGGACAGCAGTCAAGTGTGGTTTGAGCAGCATGAGCAGGAGGAATGTGGGGGTGAAAGCAGATGAGCAGGATCCCACCTGAAAGTGCCATGTGAGCTCTGGTGACCGGGTGTGTGTGTGCTCATAGCAACTTGTAGTGAGGTCCTGTCACCGCTGTGCAGGCAGTTGCTGACAGGATGAGGGGAGATGTGCTCTCCTTCCCTGCGGGACGGAGCTGTGGCTTCCACAGGAGCGGCTATGAGCAGCCAGCAGGGAGGCTTTCAGCCTTAGATAAAACTTTAACACTACACCTACTTGTCTCTGTTACTTTCTCCTTGCTGGGACAAAATACCCACCCCCTGCGAGTTAAAGAGGAAAGGTTTATTTGGGCCCAGGGTTTGGAGAGGTTTCAGTCTGTAGTCGGCATTGCAGACAGGAGATGCTCAGGACAAGCGGGCCGGGAGCAGAAGCTCGAGGGAGAAGAGTATGCATACATGTGTACATGCGTACGTGCATACATATCTACCTACCTGTACAGAGCTATCTCCAGGCCACACCCACAGGGACCCGCCTCCCACTGGTACACCCAGCTGTGACCCCTCAGTGGACTGAGCTAGTGCCACATATCCACAATCCAGTGCCACACTCTCTCTCATGCATCAATGTGATACACCCACAGACCAGTGTCACCCATCCATAACCAGTGTGACCCCCCCACACACACACCGTGATCTGGTTTCCTTCCCAGAGCCCACCTGTGAGCCCATGAGGCTTTGGGGGAACATCTAACCCTAAGCTTCAGTGTTTGTTAAACATCAGCTGTCACAGCAGCAGCAGCAGCAGCGGCGGCGGCATCTTTGCTGTTTCCCTCCTCGTGCTTGGCAGGAGGTAGTTGTATCTCTTACTTGGCTCTTCCAGTGAGGAACTTAAAGTGTATCTGAGGTGAGCAAAACGGCCATAACGAGCTCGGCCAGGGAACCCGTGAGGTTGTTTTTGGGAGGCTTAGAGCGAGTCTTCAAGGTGCATGTGGGTGAGGGCAGCTGTGAAGGCGTCAGGGAAGGAAAGAGGCAGTGTCACTGTCACCTTGCCATGATTAGGTCAGGTCTGGGCGGTGGCTGGGCTGAGCTGGGCCGGGCGGGGCGGATCCCTTGGGTGCCCGCCTGGCTGTGAGGACCCTGGGCCCCAGGATGTAGGCAGGGTGGTGCGCTGGAGAGGAGGGCTAAGGCTGACTAACACCTCAAAGCCTGGTGTTGTTCAGCCTCCTCCTGCTCTTGGCTCTTGACTGGTTTTTCCAGCTGGGCCGCAAGGTGCACAAGACAACCATCTGGGGTCATTGTCCTGGCACTGAGGAGGAAGATTCGCTCTGTGTGTGATGATGGCTGCTTGATGTTCCTGACTGAGGAACCGGAGAACAAGAGGTGCTGGCAGCAGGTCAAAGTGCTGCTCATCTGTGTGCTGTCACTCCTAGGTCCCCCGCTGGGTGTCTGTGTCCTGACCTCTTCCAGTCCAGCAGACACCTCAGGTTTCTCCTGAAATTGCCTTCCCTCCCCGGCCCAGGCCCTTTTCAGTCACTGGTCTTCACTTTGTTTTGTTTAGGGGCAAGAATTCGGTGGCTCCTACCCAGCTGGAGCTATAGCCAATGAAGACCTAGCAAAGCAAGGGTGTCATCCTTTCTATGAATCAGTCATGGCGAATCCCTTTGTCACTGAGGTAAGAGCAGTGTCTCTCACAGACAGGCTTACCTGTCGTCTGCTCTGGACAGTATAAAGGAAACCTGAAATTCCTCTGCAAGTGTACTTCCTAGGCATAGCGCTAGCTCGTGACATTCATCGGTTTTATGTGGATGGTTTCAAACACATGAAGACATTTATGAGATGAAAATCATCTGAAATGCTAGATAAAATGGCACACATTAGTGAGAAGTTACTGTTCAAGTTGCCAGAAGCTATAGCATCCTACAATTTTGTTTTCTAAGAACTCTTTAAAAAGACACCCGTTAAAAGGTGGACCTTGCTTTTGTCCAGTCTGGCATGCCCTTTGACACCTGTCAGTGGGCCCCTGTGGAGAGCTTTGCTGAGGTGCTGCTGAGGACTGGGAAACTGGCAGAGGCCGAGACGGATGGGAGTGGAGGGTTTCCAACCACAGAAGGTAAGAGGGGTGGCTCCCGGCCCTGACATGGTGTTGGAGAACCACGAGCCTGGGTGGATGTGAAAGGGAAAAACTGCACAAGAGAATAGAACTTTGTTCACTTCGAAACTGCCAGCTCTGTAACTGCTTCATGGCTCCTGTAATCACAAGAGCGTAACCGAACATGCAGGACCTCTGATGGTAACTGATGGTCAGTAATCTAGCCTTGGAACCGATGATCTCACCCCGCTAGCTGATCAGAAGAACGGCTAGGCTGTTCTGTCTTGCTTTTGTACTTCCTGCTTGTGCATCACATAAACATCCTAGATCACTGGAGATCAGGGCCTGATATTCAGGGAGTGATTCCGATCAGTGCCCATTGACATAAATAAATCTGCCTCCAAATTCTGGGTGTCTTTCGGTGTTTCTTGTGCTGTAGCAGATGGATGGGTGAGGAAACAGTAGTGCAGTTTTCAGTAACTTCCAAATGCCGGAGCTGACACTACCATTCATGCCTCCGTTCACTTTAAAGCGTTTATTGACAACCTGTTGTTTCTCTGGATGCCAACACTGAGGGTTTAAAAGGATGTGTAAGATGTAATTCTTAGCTTTAAGTGGATAACTGTGTAAAGCAATTCCCTTTGCAAATGGTGTCAGGTGCTTAATACCTGTTTATTTCTTTTCTACTTTTATTCTTAATCAATTATAGATCTGATTTGAAGAAGTTTCTTTTTCTTGCTAGATTTTTTTTGAGACAGGTTCTCGCTCTGTAATTCAGGCTGGCGTTGAACTCACTATATGTCCCTTTCCTTGGCCTTATGGTGATTCTCCTGCCTTGGCCTCCTGAGTGCTGGGGTTACAGGTGTTCACTGCCACACCCAGCCAGTTTTAACGATTTTCTGTGTGGTGGCATAAATGTAGAGTTACTGAAAAAGAAGGAAGTGTACTTCTTTCTCCTTAGCATCTTTATTTCTCTTCAGGGCTCCAGGGTTATCCCTTGACTTTATTCTTCCCTTTCGCTCTCTCCCTCCTGCTATCCTAGTGAGTACCTCATGATTCAAAGGCTGCTGTTCCCCCAGCCATCAAGTCTGTAATCTGGGCCATCAGTGGGCAGTGGCAACAGGGGTGCAGGTAGTTTCCTTGGAAGTTCTGTCTGTGACTCCCATCATATATTTCTGTCAGAGTACTGGGATAGTGCCAGCCAGGCCGCCTGAGCCATCGATGTGTTGAGTAAGGGCAGAAAAATTTATGTGGGCAATAGAACTGCAATTTTCCCCCAAACCTGATGCTATAACTTTTTTAGATAATTATTTTCTTTAATCAGTATTTACATATAGGAAGAGGAGCGGTCAGTGCTGCTCCCCACTCACTGTGTAGGTGCTGGGATCCTGGAGGTTTTAACCCACTGTACCAGCTTCCTCTGTTTCTAAGGTGTGTGTTTTCCTTTCTAAGTTTTAATCTTGCAGTTTGGGCTGTGTTTGTTCTTTCTCCAAAAGCCCCCGTTACCTAATTGCTGGTGGGCTTTGCAGTTCATGTTACCTCTGTATGAAGACTGTAGTAGTGTTACCCTTCCTCCACTGAATTATTCCTCCTTGCTTCTTTCTTTCCTTTTTATTGCCTGGCAGGTCACAGGTCACATGTGGCCCCAGGCACAACGGGGTGTGCGAGTCACTGTGAATGGATGGCCAGTGTCGGCATACCTGGTTCACGCCTTTGCGTTTTGCTTTCTTATGTCGCTTGCAGGTCACATGTGTGTGAATTTGAGGATCTCACAAAAGGTAAACCAAAAACAAGCAAAAGATTGCCCAGGTGACATGAGGTCTGAGAGACGGGGCACTCGTGCTGGTTGCTGCGTGCCGAGGTGTCTGCTGTGGCCAGGGAGAGTACTTAGGCAGGAGGCCTGGCCTCGGGGGTGCTTTTGCCAGGACGAGAAGTGCTCAGAGAGGCTCTGGGATGGTTGTCTGGATGGCAGGCTGAGCTCCTGGCTGGTTGCCAGTCACTCTAGGAAACATCTAGACCTGGGGTATCAAAGCATCATAAATCTGAAAATAAAAATGCAGCCCTTGCAGCTCTGTGGCTGTTGCTGATTCAGAGCAGCTTTCCTGTGTCGGAGTGAGGGTTTTCATTGCCTGATGAGAGTGATGCTGCCTGTAGGTGAATCCAAGGTCAAGTTTCCTCATGACTTCGAGTTCACAGAAATCACTGGAATGTTTCCTCCATTCCCTTGGGCTTAGTATAAGCTTTGTATTCATTACACATATTCAGAAATGTTAGTGTCTGCTCTATCTGTGAATAGCGTGTGTGATCCAGTAAGACTGCTGTAAAAGTCCCCTGTGAGAACTTAGTGACAGACAGTCCCGCCCTGGGGATATGTCCATGGGCCTGTCCCTCCTCAGTGTTGTCACTGTGCTTCTGGTTGCTTCGTTTTCTGTTGGTTGTTTCTGTGTGGCATTTGTTTCAGGTCTGTGGCGTTTTCAGGGTATCTTTGGTAGCAGCACATTGTCATCCCTTGAGGACGCCTTGATTTTTGGAAAGAGCCAGATGATGATAAATAAGGGGAAGACTGAATTGATGCTGTGATAAAAAGGTGGGACCAGAAGATGGTTAATGATGGGAATTCATTTCCCAGGCGGGCCTGAGCCTGGCTCTGTCCCCAGCTACATGAAGGAGAGTCCTGCAGCAGCCTGGAACTTCACAGCTCCTGAGGGATTCCTCCCGGAGAGCGTGATAATTTTGATGAGTGGCTTCAGATACGCTTGTTTGAAAATTGGCCTCTTTTGTGCATAACGAGGGGAAATAGGTGAAGAAAATTAAAGTGGACATGGAGAATGACTTGGCGAGGTTGCAGTTGAAGGTCATGCCATGAAGACCAGCAGAGAAATGGAGTGGGGGAATTATCAGTAGGGGCACAGCTGCGTTTCCTCCCACAGCGGGGTCTGGAAGCACTGCTCCACACGTCTGATGGTTGGACATCAGCGCCAAATGGCAGCTGTGGGCTCTGTGTGCAGAGGAGTTTGCATAGTGTGTAATTCTATGTGTGACTGCCACTGGGGAGTCCAGTACCTCTTGTGGACTGAGTTGACATAGTTTTTCTTGCTTTGTCTTCTAATATCCAAATCCACAGCTTAATCTGTCCATCCTTCAGTTTTTTATATGCTTCTAGGATACAATCACTAAACCTATACTCCTTTGTACCCATAATTGCTTGTACAAAATTTGTTTGGGGCCTTTGTATTATATTTTCAAATTACCTTTCTGGAGCTTTTCATCTGTCCTAACCCATTCATTCCAGAAGCACAGGGACTCTGGTTCTTATCTGACAGTTGTGTCTAGTTCAGAGACGGTTTTCAATGAACTTGAGTGAATTAGGAAATATGCTTTGAAATGAGTGGCTTTGATTGGAAAATGTCTCGTAAACTATGCAGGTTCTTTGAAGACCTGATTGGTCATCCATTTGGTTCACACAGTTTGGAAAATGCACAGGAAATGGATATTTAGAGAAGCACAGAGGACACTCATGTTTTATCCTGTGACCCATCCATAGAGAACATTGAATTGAGCCAAATACCCCGTACCCAATACCCAAAGTTAACAGGGGAAAGGTGTATTTGGCTCTCAGATGGTAGAAGTTTCGGTCCACCACCGCCTGGCTCCTGGGCAGGCGGCATGGGCATCACAGAGGACAGACGGTTCATGGCAGGCGGAGTTAGCAAAGCCCTGAGGGGGACCCCAGCTCTTGCTGTCCCGTCTGTCTTACCCCGGCTACTCAGGGCGGGGGACTCAAACCTCCATCCTGTTGCCCATGAGGTTAGTGTTGCACCACGGATCCATCCCGGCATCACGTGCTATAGATCAGCCCCTGTGGTGAAGCCTTACCTTTGCCTGTGTGGAGCTGTTGGGGGGACATGGAGACAGCCACAGCACGTCTCTGTGTTGCGATCCGGCAGCACACATGCCTCAGCGAGCTGTGTGTAGCATTGAAATCGCTAAGAGGTGCACCATTGCTGGTGTGGATATTGGCTCTACTCAGATTATTATGCAAATAACTGAAACATTCATCCGGCCAAGAGAAGTCTGGGGCAAATCATGTGATGAATTTCCGAAGTCAGGTATCATTTACTTTGGGTGGTTTAGGTCCCGCTCTCCTCCTTCAGTGCAAAGCTTGGGAATCTGTGTTTTAAAAATGAAGCATTTACACTGTGATTATCCTGGTATTTTTCACTAAGGCCCTTAGTAGAATGCTTGCTTATTAATACAAGCCACATATGAGCACAGAATTTATTGGCAAGGTGCTCTTTTATTAAAGCCATGACACTGGTGGGTTTTCACTCATAAAAATTTTGTGGAAGTTGTTAGGGGCTAGGGCAGTTTAAGGCTTGAGCAGAGCAGATGACTGACTTTCTTCTTGTGCGCGTGATGCAGAGGGTTGTTCTGCGTGAAGTCACGTCAGTGCTGTCATAATCAAGAGGCTCATCCTGCCTTTGCCTGTGCTGGGCTGTGTTACAGCTCTGATTTCAGGACACTTCAGCACTCGTGTGACCACCTTTCACATCGGCTGTCACCACATGCAGAATTTTACAGCCTGACCTGAGCCTCTAGTCCAGAGGACTCGGCTCCTGGGACCATGGCCATGGACACCTGCACCCCTCCTGAAACTGTCCCAGTGGGTTCCTTGCTGTTGGCAGGGTTGCTGCTTAATACAGGTTATGAGATTTGTGTTCAGATGGTGCCAAGTGGATTTCCATGGAAGGTTTTGAAAGAGTCTCGTGAGATAATTATCTGCTGAATCACATCGAGCTGCAAACATGATGGTCGATGTGGATGTATGGGGGTCCCACCCACAGTAACACTTTCCCCCTCCTCAGTTCTCCTGCAGCTGGCGAGTGAGGCTTTGCCCAGCGACATGACCTTGGCCCTTGCTTACCTCCTCGCCTTACCACAGGTAAGCTGGTCCTCACAAATGCAGTTTTAAAGAGCCCAAGGGCTCTGTCCTCGGGGCCCTTCTCAGTAGAAGTGTATCTCATGGGGCTCTCTCCTGCTGATGCTCACAGCAGCTGAGAGGACCCCGTCGAGTCTGCACAGGGACTCCTGCAGCCTAGCGCAAAGCCTGTCCCTCAGAGCGCCTGTCCCTCAGAGCGCCTGCCCAACGGCACCTTCTGAATTTTCATGCCATGCCGTTTAAGCGTAGCTTGATCTTGGGTGATGGGACGTAAACCTGTATCAAACTTCTGGGGTAGTGACAAGTGATAGTGGCTTATAGTCTCCTGCCCGCCTCCTTCACCCGCATTGATGACTTCCCGCTCCTCCCTAGGTACTAGACGCGAGCAGGTGCTTCGAGAAGCAGGCGCACTCGGCTCTGGCCCTCCAGCTGGCAGTGTACTACTACAGCCTCCAGATCTACATCCACCTGGCGCCTGGCTTCTGCGACAAGTGCCACCCTCTGTACAGAGTGAGTGCCCGGCCCGCCTGTTCCCAAGGGGGCCGAGCTCTTCCTAACCAGGCACATCCCACACCCTGGAGACCCAGGGCTGCCCACCTGCAGTGCGAAGTAGAGCGTCTCACACTTGCCGTGCCTGGGACTCGGCCCTGGCTTTTCTCTGGTGCTTTCACTTAGTTCTTGGTTGGGAAAGGCTAACGCAGTGAAGAGGCTAAATGGAGTATCAGTCTTTCGGTTTGTTACCCAAAAAGAGGGCCATGGTCCTAATTCAGGAAAGGGGCAGCATGATTCTTTGAGAATTCTGCACTTTATTTTTAAGCCGAGATACAGAAGTGATTTACAGATGGAATGTCAGCACATAGTATTCCTGCTGCCACAGGACTCCACCAGCTTTCATGTCACAAACGTGTCTTTCCTGTTAACTTCGGAGTGACGGACTGAAGTGTCCCAGCTCTAGTCCATGGGCGGAGCGGTGTGAGAGGCCTGGGCCCTGCCACCCCCACCCCATGGTGAACAGAGTCTGAGCTTACCCCTGGCTGGGCGTGGTGGCCCACACCTGTCACTGTGGGAAGCTGAGGCAGTAGGATCGCAAATTCAAGCCAGCCTGGACAACTTCATGATTTAGTGAGACCCTGTCTCAAAATAGAAAATAAAAGAGTTGGGGATGCAGCTCAGTACAAGGTGCTGGGTTTAACCCCATAGCTGTGAGAAGAGAAACACTTCCTTGGATTAGGAATGACACTCTCCCAGGGAAAGAGGCATCAGAAATAAGACAAGTAAATCAGATATATACTCTAAGAGAAGCAGAGTAACGGGGGAGCAGGATGTGAGAGAGAGGGGAGGGTGCCGGTCAAGATGGTGGCCTTGGAGCAAGGCCAGATCGAGGGAGAGCGGTTTCACGCAGGTGCAGGACACAGGGCACGGAGGACAGGAGATAGCACCAAGCCCCCAAGTGTCGCGCTTGTGCCATTGGTACCACGGTGTTTTCCACAGGTAATGCAGTTGGTGCCAACATCCCATGATGTCACATTGAGGGAGAGAAAAGGACAGAAATGTGGTCAGTGACTGTTGGTCACTTACCGTGCCTGCCGCTGGCTCTCTGCTGGCACCTGGCAGTGAGTCCCACAGAAGCTGACACCTGACCCCCTGCATGTGACAGGTTGGGCCTCAGTGAGCCCGGGCTCCTCCCCCACGTGCTTCCCGACACAGCCTCCTTGGAAGTTGATATTGGCAAGGGCAGCGTTCAGAGCTCAGGGGTCTGGGTTTTGGGCCCTTTTGTGCATCCCTGTGGGCTCAGACGTCATCTTGGCTGCTGCTTCTCCTGACCCTGGGCAGGGGAGTCCGAGCCCGAGGGCCTTCCTCTGCCGGTCTCGGTCTCTCTTGACCCTGTCCACTGCCAGGCTGTTCACTGCTAGGCGATGAGTCCAGGCGTGGAGTTCCTGCTGTGCAGGGACCCCCCCCCCCCAAGGGAGTGCTTTCCTGGGCGTGGTGCCAGGAGGACCAGGCCACACAGTCGCAGCACCCTGAGCACAGGCGTCTCCCCTGCTACCTGGGGCTCCTCAGTGCGAGGACGCAGCTGGATGGTTACGCATTCAGACTGAGCCAGTCGGCGTGGGGGCAGATGCCAGAGTGGCTCCAGCCTGTTGCCTACACGTTGTAACCCCAGCAAAGCTGGGTCTTCTCTTGCCTGTGGTTTCCGCTGCTTTCTAACCCCACAGCCTGCCTCACCCGTCTCTACCCTGCAGCTGTGTGCCGCGACCCAACTCTGGAGGAGCTGTGTGTGTGAGCCTGCATGTGACCCTACATGTGTGACCCAAAGCAGAGGCCCCTGAGCTCAGCTAGTGCTGCACCTGCATGCTGCTGCGGAGCTTTAGTCGGCCAGTAGATCACGGTGTTCAGCCAGTGTCTGTCCTGTTACCTCGTTTCTGTATTTGAGACATAGCACACACCTGGCCAGAAAACTCAGGTGGTGCAAATGGCATACAATAAAAAGTCAGTGTTTGTCTTTTGTATCTGTCCAGAAATAGTGTATGGATCTGCATTTTTGAGAATTTTATTTCTTGTCTTTTTGAGTAAGGGTTTCACTATGTAGTCCAGGCTGACCCTGAACTCACTTGGTAGCCCAGCCTGGCTTTAGACTCACAGTGATCCTCCTGCTTCAGCTTCTTGAGTGCTGGGATGACAGGTATGCTCCACCATGCCTAGCAGGATCTAAGTGTTTATATATTAGATGGAAGTTACATGTGTGCAGTACCTGGGCTTTTCCCACTTAATTCTTACCTTTATAGCCATGGTAAAATACATCCTAAAGTGTGTTCTCTGTAGGGTTTAAAAGGTGAAATCAGGTAAAAATGGAAACATGTCCTTTAGTTTTATGGTCTATGGTGTCCAATGAAGCAGAGGTGAAATTCAAAACTTTATGGTAGACTGTTTCTAGAATGAGTTTTTTTAAGCTACTAATTGAAAATGCTAAGTAGAAAATTATCTCAAGCAAAATAACAACCCTAGAGGGGAAGCATACCACCTGCTTAAAACTTTCCAGACAATATTACTCAGAAATGAAGACCTTTAAACCAGAATGGAGCTGCTAGTGAGCAGTGGATTGAGTCAGTTTTCCATTGTCATGGATATTTATGCATATTTTGTTTTCATAACGATTTGACTATGTTCATTAGAAAAATTATATTTCATTCACCCTCCTGAATTGCCACAGTTGGGAGGAAAATAGAGTGTCTTGGTTACTTTTCTCCTATTGCTGGGACAAAGTACCCAACACACAAAATGAAGGAAGAAAAGGTTTATTTAACTTACAGTTTTTGGAGGTTTTAGGCCATAATCAGCTGGCTGCAAGGCAGGGTGGCGTGGACTGGGGCAGCGCTTCAATGCAGCAGCCAAAGCAAAAGGGCAAAAACAAGCCTCTTCTCCCTTATATTGTACATAGGCCACCCCCACCCCCTCTGCAGGGCAGGTGTGGCACTCACAAAGTCTCTGCCCTCCTCTTGCACAGGATGAGAGGGTATTTACAAAGTAAGGGCCCTGGCTCCCTGCTGAGTCTCTCAGTTAAACTTCTAAACTTCTCAAGTTGACACAGTGTAGCAACCATAACAGAGTAATTTAGTTCATCCCACTTTTCATTTTTAAGTTTTTGGTGTTTTTTTTATGCTGGTATTTTTTTATAGCCTGTGATATTTTACAGTATCATTCTGATACTGAACCACAGACGATTTTGAAACTTACTCATAAAGCCCTTCACAGTCTTGCTAGGGGCTAAAGGCTTTCTGTTGACAAGTCATGACACAGAACTTGTGGAGGAGAGGTGTGTGTGTGTGCACTGTAAACAGGAACCCAGGTGTGGGGAGCAGGTGAGACTGTGGGTGGCAGCGGCTGGCCCCTCCCTGTCTCCATCCTCCGTCTCCACCCTAGTCCCTGGGCCGCTCCGAGGTCCAGTGAGAGCCACACGCAAATGCTGTAAAAACTCGAGGATGCTGCATCTGGAGAGGTGCATGAGGGACAGGAAAGGGTGCTGGACGGCCGGGAGGTGGAGCGCTTTGAGCAGCAGTGAATAGCTAGTGGAGGCAAAAGGAGAGAGGTGTAGACCTGCCTTTTTTCTCTACCTGGAGAGATCCACAAGGATTGAGTTTATGGTGGTGATCGGAGGCGTGGCAGGCTTCTAGTGTTGGGCAATCATGAGTTAAAGCTTTGTGCCATCTGAGGACACCGTGTGCCAGAACTGGGCGAGGGTATCAGCTGTGTTCTCTGCAGAGCCCCAGGACAGTGGCATGAACAGTGCCCGTGCACTCTGACAGTCACTGGTTCTAAGTTCTTTGAGAAAGAGCTCAGGTCCATTTGGTTGTCATAGTAACCAAGTTTCACTCTTGTCTTTCGGAGCATTTGCCCTCCTTGGTTTCATACTCACCACCTCCTAGACACCTCAGCATGGAAGCTGTTTGTCACTGCTGGTTTGCAGGTGACATGGTGAGGTTCGTAGTTACTAAGTCACTGTATCGGGTCCACCAGCTGCTAACCTGGGCATGTCTGTGCTAATTTCCTATGTTACTTCTTCATTGCAAAGAAGAGAGTGCCTCTTGTGCATTCTTTCTGACACATGTGACTATGAAAGTTGCTGTGTAGTGACTGGAAATTTTTTGCAAGGTCCGTAAGAGCCTTGGTAGTGTCATCAGTGGCAGTTACGCACATTATTCTTCTGTGCTGCCAGTTGGTAGTGCGGCTCTCCGCCTGGCCTTGAGGTTCATGGAGGTTTAATTAATAGTCAACTTGAAACACAGAACTGAGCATGTTGCTGGGTGTGGAAGGCCCCTCTGAGGATTGTTTCCAACAGCTAAAAGGAGAACCTGAGGGGAAGATGGTGCACTGTTCGATCTCCTGGAGAAGCTTGTCTCGCTGGCTTTCCCGCTATGAACTCAGCTGCTCTCATTGTCAGAGGAGCTCGGATCCTTGCTGTCACTGGGATGGCAGTGGTTCTTTTTAGGAGAGCTCTGGTCCTTACCATGAGCATCGCTTCCTTACTCTTGCAGATCCCTCAGCCTGCTGGCACAGATCCTTCATTTTGCTGGACTTTCTAGCTTCCACCACTGAGCTTTGGGCCTTCCTGGTGCAGATCCTTTATACAGACTTGGATGAGACTTTGTTGTGGGCTCTAGGCCACCAGCTGGACTTGTGCCATGGGATCTAGGCCCTCAGCTGCATTCTTTGAGTCTCTAGTTTGTGGACAGATTTCCTGTACTCTTCTGCATTTGACTCTTTGGATGAAAATTATAAAATAATCCTATGCATTATGCATCCTATCTTAAATCTACCCCTGTAAGCCCTGACTGCAACAGCGTTTGTATCACAAGATACATCAGAATGCAGAGAATGTCAGTGAGGTGTTGTGCCATTGAGGCTGGTGATAAGCATGTAGCTGCGGTACACACCAGCCTAGCCTCAGAGCTGGTGTCGACAAGCCAGCTGGCTTAGGAGTGCCATCCCTAGACCAGGGAGCTGCAGAAGTCCCTGTGCCCATTTGGGAAGTTTAGAATGGTCCCCTGAGGGATTCAGTCAGCAGATAGAAGGAGACTGAGTTAAAAGGCAGCCATAGCCATGCTAAGAACTGAGGCATGGGATCCCCTTTTATCCATATCCATTGCCAGAACTACTGTCTATGCAGCTGATACTCTCCAGTTACAGTTAGATTTGATTTGTCTACTCCATTTTTCCCTCTGGCTGTAGCCACATAGGCCTTAGCCCATGCTCTAGCCTTTGCTAGAAGTTGTCTTTCAGTTTTTTGGTGATTATATTTGTCACTTTTCCATCACTCAGGCAAAAATTCCTGACACTTGCAACTCAAAGGAGGATAGATTGATTTGCGTCATGGTTTCTGTGGGTTCAGTCCCTGACTAGCTAGCTCTGAGGCTGAGGGGGCACGGTACAAGGGTGTGGCAGAGAAGGGCTGCTTGATCCATGGCAGACCAGAAGCAGAGAGAGAAGGGAGGAGCTGGGGACATACCTTTCCAGGTCACACCCCAGTGACTGCCTCCAACCAGACCCTGCAGCATGTTCAGCCCTGGACTCATCTGTGATGGATCCACAATGAGCACAGCACCATGATCCATCCCCTTCTAGGTGTCCCCACTTTGAACACCGGAGACTTTGTGGGGGACTTTTTAGATCTATACCATAGCACCAGCCTTTCTGCTACTGGTACCTGAGGACTGAGCTAAGATGCAAACTCCTCTAGGACTTCCTGCCTGTGCCCAAATCCCCATCCTCATGGTACCCTAGCACCCTGTGCTTACTGTGTCACACCACACACAGTCAAGGGCTCAGTCTCTCTCCGAATAGACTGAATTTCTGGGGGACAGGGCATGTACCCCGGTAGTGCCTCCCTTGGTACAAAATATGTGCACACACAGAAAATTTTCTAAACAGATGAGGTGTGGCTGTCTAGCCTTTCGGGGCCAAGCGTCTTCAGTCAGATACAGGCATTTTGACTGAAGATGCTCCCTTGTGATTTTTAGGAATAGGACTCAGTGTCTGCACAGAGGTAGGGAAAAGTTAAATAGAATGAGGTTGACTTGCTCGGTCCACCTGCTGGAATCCAGGGTTTCTATAAATGGTTTTTACCCTCGCTCCCAGCTCATTCCTTAACAGGAGCAAGAGAGACTCTCAGGTGCAGTTGGCAACACGGACTGGACCCTGGCAAGTCTCTCTCTCATGTGGCTCGGGTAACCGAAAGTGTTCCCAGTTTCGAGACCTGGTGGGCTTGGTTTTTGCTTTCCTGACTTCTCCCTGTAGAAAGCCCTCTTTCTGTGGCTCCTCAGGCTGGGGCTGTTGAACTGCAGCTTTTGTGTTGGGAGCATTTCATGTTGGTCCCCAAAACGCATCCAGAGGCAAAAGTGATGAAGCGTCTGCCAGGAGTTGCTGTAAATGGTCAGGTAGTGAGGGCATGAGCACGATGCAGGTTTCAGAGGCCGGAAGAGCCCGAGGTCTCGCTTTAGAAGGGGGAGAGGTTTTCCAGGTGAGGCACAGAGCAGAGGTCCCGCTTGTGTCCCGGATCCGCACCCTGACTCCGCAGCCCGCAGTCCGCCTTGGTTAGGTGGCTGCAGCTAAAGGGCCAGCGGGTGTGGGTGGACACAGCCCTCTCTTTGTCCCTCCCGTGTCATCTCGGTGTAATGCATGTCCAATGGGTCTTCCATTCCTTCCGCAGGCTGACCCCAAAGAGGTGATTGGGATGGTCACCAGGCATGTGATGTGCCATGGACACGAAGTCTGGCCAGAGGCCCTGGCCTCGCTCACCGCACAGCTGCACCACTACAACGAGCGGCTGCTGGACTTCACACAGGCGCAGCTCCTGCAGGGCCTGGGGAAGGGCGTGGACGTGCAGCGCTTCACTGCCGATGACCAGTACAAGAAGGAGACCATCCTTGGGCTGGCAGAGTAAGGGTGCACTTGTCTCGAGAGGGGCTGGGTCTGAGACACGCAGATGGAGCTGTCAGAATGCTCGTCCCAGTCCTTTGAGGACCCACATGTGCTGCAGCTGTCCAGAGCTTGGTCCCTTCTCCCGGTCATAGGAGAGATGCGTGTGTCCTCCAAGACAGCAGTGGATGCTTGTGACTCAGCAAGTGTTGGGACTGTTGGTTGTAAAGTTCGCTAAGCCTTTGATCGCCCAGTGCCAGGATAATGACATGGTAGAGGACATAGGAGAGGGTCAGGGAGAGGTGGGGTGATTACTGGTACACTTTTATAAGCCAGATTGCTGAAAATCTCACTCTCACTCTCACGGTGAAAGTCTCCCAAGTACACGCAGTTGGTCAGGCACAGTGGTGCATGCCTGTAATCTCAGCATCTGGGAAGGCTGAGGCAGGAAGATCTCGAGTTTGAGTGCTGGCAGTTTAATGTCTGCGTTGTGTATAAATCAGATCCCATTGACATAATATGCAAGGATGACCGGATGTGGTCTCTGCAGGTGCCTTCGCCTGCCCTGGGCTTCTATAAGGAAGAGGAAGAGACGCCACTAGCTCTTGTGACCTCTGTCAGAGGCCAGGAGTGGCCATGCTTCTCCTGTGGGCCTCCTCCCTTCGAGGGAGGTGCAGCCTCAGCTTCCTGAGAGGTTATTGCCTAGGCTTTGAAAATTCGGCCTGTGTTTGCTGTGTGGTTTCAATCAGCGAGAAGTGTCCATGTCAGAAGGGGAGGGCATGTGCCCACCTTCACTGGAGCTGGTTTGCAAGCAGAGATGTTGTGTTTCTCACACCATAAGTCTCTGAACACTTAGCAGGGTCAAGGCCTCAGGCGAGGTACTCCAGAGACTTTATCTATCACTAGTCCTCCTCCTCGATGACCCTTTTCAGCTGGGAGAGTAGGTGTTCAGGGACATATAGTCAGTGGCCCAAGTTCCGTAGCTGGTAGTGGTGACAAGGCTGATTCTGCATCTTTGAGCAGGCCCTGTCCTGTGTCTGAGCCTCACATCTCCTTGATGCCCTCTTCCTGCCCCTCAGGGCAGCCCTGGGACTGATGTGGAATCACTCTCCACAAGGGTGACTCATTGCTCACTCCATTGTGTTTCAACTAACAGTGACCCTGATGACAGGAAGGGTGTGTTACCCATCATCATTTACATCCTTGAGAAAGTGGCTGAGTTGTCGGGACCCCTGATAATTTCATACTGGCTTGGCCTTGTTTCCCACTAGAGCTGCCTAGGACCATGCAGGATGTAGGGAGATGCCAGGACCGTGCAGGGGTGAGCGGGGTCGTGCAGGGACGTGCAGTCCCTGTCACTCACCCTCTTCTCCTGGAGGATTCTGGTTGCGTAGCCACTCAGTGCCTGGTTTAACAGTGACCTGCAACGCTGCAGCTGCACTGTGGCTCTCAGAGCTTTGAGGAGCTGTGCTGGCCACACAGCCAGGCACTGATTCTCAGCCCGTGTACTTCTCTTTGGTCGGCTCACGAACCTCATGCCATGTTCACCGCACCTTCCGAGAATGTGCGGTGCTGCACAGAATAAAGGTGTGCAAGGAATCTGTGCAGAATGAAGGTGTGTGTGCAAAGAATGGTGTCTGAGATCCTTGGTTACATTTTGCTGGGCCTGTTTTCCTTTTAAAGTGTCTAGCTAGCATATGCTGTTTGAAGCTTGTCCTAGAGGACAAATATATGCTTTTGATAAATGTATAATAGACTCTCCTCTACATTCTGTTGCTTGCAAAAACACACTGCAGTCTTTGGGTGGCTTATTTAAAATGCTGCTGTGTTCCACAGGTTGGCAGTTTGGCCAGTTCTGATCTGGATTTCCGTGTTTCGTGTAGATGGACTGCATAACCCGTGTCCTCCTCTCTGATGCTTCCACTACACTGTGCCTACTGCAGCTGTTCTTGGCTTCTTTGCTCTTTGTTGCCGTTTGTAACAGTGCCTGTTCTTTCGTTCATTAGTATGTCCTGTCTATCTTTCACTGTCTGCACCTCTTGGATGATGCCTTCTCAGGGGCGTAGCAGGCAGCTTTGAAGAGTACGTGACACTCTGGTTCCTTCCCAGCTTTGTCAAGGTGTAAATGCATCGACACATTTGGGTGTGGTGGCGCAGATGCCAAGGGCTGAAGCAGGAGTGCCTCGAGTTTGAGCCCACCTGGAGGACTCAGTGGCTTAGTGAGACCTTGTCACATGGTGCAGCACAGCACAGCTCCAGACAGGCCTGGGGACAGAGCTTAGTGAGCAGGCCCTGGGGAAGGGTGGTTGGGAGCCACCAGTGTGGACTACACGCAGATGAACGGCTCTTGCTGCAGTGGAGAGTGAGCCCTGAAACCCCCTTCTGGTGAGGTGTCGTGGATCTGTGCCCTCTGGCACTCTCCGCCCACTAAGTCCTGTGTTTCTTTGCTTCCTTCCCTTGTGCCTACCGGCCACCCCGAAGAACCCTGGAGGAGAACGTGTACAGCCTCGTGCTCTCCCTGGCGCAGCGCTGCCGCGTCTCCCGCTGGGAAGTGTTCATGACCCACCTGGAGTTCCTGTTCGCTGACAGCGGGTGAGTACGGCAGGGTGCCCTGCTGTCTGGAAGAATCTGGAAGTGCTCGTCCAGCAGAATTTTCAGTTTTCCTCCACAGCTATAGTGACGCATATCTTGGAACATTATCTTCTTCTTTACACTTTCAGTGCACTAATATTCTCGCAGGGCCCTTTTAGCCTTTAGTTTTTAGTAGTTCTGGCCTCACGTTAGATAATTTAATATCCACTATGTGTTTCATTCCAAGATTTTTGCTGGGATTCTGCTCCCATGTTAGACATGACGCGATGCAAGAGTGGCGCTGTCTTGGAACGTGCAGTCTGCAGGGGGACAGATGGTGTTGAGCGGTCCTGACTCAGGGGGAAGTTAGAACTGTGAGTTCCGCGAGGGGATCTGACACATTATGGCGCCCCTGGGGTGCTTGGAGATGGTTTGAGAGTCCTGTTCTGACTTCATCATCCCCACTGTGTGCTGTGAATGTGGTGGAGACGTCCTGCTGGGGCAGGCTGAGGCGAGGCCTTGGGAGGGAGGGTGGTGCCCGCTTGGTTAAATGTGGCAGCCGTGGAAGGAGAGCGTGAGACCAGAAGGTATAGACACACAAGGGTGATTGAAAAGCAAGGTGATGACTACATTTTTTAAAAATGTAAAAGATACAGTACCATAAAGTCCCTTCGAAATTCTTCCCCTCATTTCAAATGCACTCAGCTGGTGGTTCTTTCTGCTTTCTGCACCAGCTCTGAAAGTCCTCTGAGTGTCTTTAGGAGGTATAATAAAAACTGCCAGCCTTAGTCACGGGATCTGGCACCGTGCACCTTCCGGCTCCTTGAAAGGCAAAAGGACTGTGAAGGAGAAACATGCTGAATCCCTTCAGGACACGGAGGTGGCCAAGACAGCCAGCTAAAAACCCTCAGGAAAGAGGACTCCAGAGCTGCTGCAGGAAGTGGAAGGAGTGTGCTTGGAGTGAGGGGAGGATTTTGAGGGGACTCGTGGTGATGTGTCTTAATTTTGAAAACTGAAGCACACCCCATTTTTCAGTCACACCTTGCATGTGTGTACATCCTGCCCTTTTCTGTGAATGGCTTTGTGTACCTCGGGACTCTGCCAGCTGGAGGTCATTCCTAGATGTGCACCCAGAAGCTCATTTTTGGGAAAGAGCTCCACCTACCACTTTTCTTGATAAGTGGCCTGCCTCAGGCACTTTGTTTTAGTAAAGTGGAGTGCACCACCACAAGCTGATAGCTCGCTGCCCAGTGAATTCAATACACTTCCCTACACCCCCAGAGGAAGGGAGCCCTGCTCCAGGTAGGGGATGTGCTGAGGCGAGGTGGATCTTCCCATCCTCCTCCTCCTGTCGGGACAGCAGGCAGCTCTGAAGACCACGCAGGACCTGATCTCTACCTTCAGCCCCTTGGGTGGCTGCCGGGGACCTTCCTCGGTGGGCAGAGGTTGTGTTCTCTTCTGGCCTTGGACTCAGTTGCAGGGCAGGCTCCCCGTTCAGAGGCTACAGCATGTGCTGTGAGGCTCCACAGTCAGTCCCGACTCTCTGGGAGTAATGTTGTTTCAGTATTTCAGTGTTATTATGTGAATTAAAATGGGAATGCAGAGTTAAGGAGGGTGCATGCAGGGTGGGAGTGTTTCCCACACATGCGTGGGCATGTCTTGCTGACGTTAAAACTGAACAGTGAGGGTTGAGGTCAGGTCTCCCCTCTGCTCCGCTCCCTGCCTTCCTGTTCCCTTCCTTCCTCCTGCCCTTCCCTGCACAGTATCCCTTCCTCTCACCTGAGGTGAGAGTGAGTAAGGAAAACTGGATTTAAAGGATTGTTTTCTTCTGCAAATGCAAGTCCTTTGGATGCGTACTGTTCTTGAATCACCTATTGGGGTGACTGGCAACTTGAAGTCATCGCAGAACAGCTTTAACAGCTTTGTCAGGGATCAGTACAGTGATTTATGCCTTGTGCACTGAGTACACCTAGTTCTAGCTTCTCCCTGTAGTTAATCTCTGAAAGCAAAATATGAGCTATACTTACAAACTTAGCTATAGTTACAGCTAAGACGGGTCCAGAAAAAAGCACTTAAACTGTTTTTAAGGGCAGTCACTAATGTGTTTAGTGAAAAGACCACATAGTTTTCACAATTTCTATTCTCTTCTCTTGCGACTTGTTCTGAGGGAAGATAGCAGCTTCTTTCTTGGAAACGATTAAAATGGACTATTGATCGCTAGCATGTATTGTAACTTACTGAAAAGGGAGGTTGAGGTGTTTATCCCGTGTCAGCAAAGGTACTTGTAGTCTTGACAAAGTCATGAGGTAAAATTGCACACGAGGCAGCTTGAATTATAGGCTCAGAAGAGCAAGGGAGTGCACTGGGGAGGAACTCGTGTTGGTGGAGAGAGAATGGGTTTAGAAGCAAATCAGACACAGATAAACAGAGTCACCTGTTACGCGTCAGCTGTCACCCATGGTCACCAGGGTGTCAGGAGTGAAGTGTGACGGGAGTGCTCTCACAGATCGTTGCTGTTCCCACAGTGCTGGTGCCCGGCGTGGAAGGAGCCCTGTCTTCATGGTGGCGTTGCCGTGGCTGCGTGCCCTGCAGGAGTGGAGGGGTGCCGTGGGGTGTGGGGACACGGCGTGCTCTCAAGTGTGGGTGCTGTGGAGGGGGCTCAGGTGCAGGCGGGACCCATGACTGCCTGCAGGGCAGCGCCTGTCTGCACCCCAGTGACACCCAAGCTTCAACGTCCTGGTGCCCTTCTTTGTCAGGAAGAATCATCTTGCCAGGGAGGCAGAGTTGTTACCTCTTGACCTCCCATGTTGCTCTCAGGCCTCAGTTTACAGATGAGTCAGGACACTGCACTGTCTCCTTCAGCAATGGCTTCGGCGCCAGAGCAGGGGCAGTATCCAGGTGTCTTCCCCCAGCCAGCTGTGTGTGTTGGGGTCCCCACACATGCTTGCCACTTTCTCGTCTCAGCACTTTCCTTCCCGTCATTCCTGTCCCTTTCTCTCTGCCATGCACACCGAGGTTCTGCCTTCACTGAGCCTTCTCTCTGAGCTCTTGCTTTCGTCAGTCCCACTCTTGACTGGAACACAGTTTTGTGTCCTTCGTCAGGCTGTACCATTGATTTGCACTGTTTTTAATTCCAACTATTTATAACTGAACTGAAGTTTTCAAACTAGTGCTCTGAATCTTTATATTCTCTGCAGAGCAGGCACTGTGAGGATAGAGGACACCTGGTTCTTTTGCTTATCTGCCCAGCTTTGTGACATTCACAGGACACAACTGAAAGCCTCCTTCATCCCGTACCCTGGGTCTTGGTGCAGAAACTGAAGACACAGAGGTGTCGTGTGTTCTGTGTCACAGTCAGCTGCGCTCGCTGGTCCAGTGAGGGAGGCAGTGGGTGATCAGCAGTGAAAATGCGATGCAGGTGCCATGAGCAGGCAGGTGTGGGGGGAGTTTCTATAGACACAGGACATGTTTATATAAATAAGTGTTGAAAGTATGTCTTAACAGAAAAAGATCTTTCTTAAAGTGAAAGAAAAAAGACCATTCTTAACAGCTCCCTGATATTTTGACTCTATATTGTCCCTTTTATCCTGAGTATTATTACATTCTCATAAAAATTTTAAAACACAATTTATACTAACTTTGAAAGCATACCTTTTTGCACTTTCTAAAAATAGTAACCCTGGAAACAAAGTGTCTGTCCCAGCTCACAGGTGCTGCTTTTACACCATAGGAAGCCTGGGGTTAAACAGGGTTCCAGAAGGAAAGAAAAAAAAAAAGAAGTTCTATCCTGTACAGATACGGATTCCCTATGATCGATGTGATCATTATGTGTACCTAAAATGAATGGATAAAATCATTGTCTTTGAAAAATAAATAAACCGCAGGCAGCCTGACCTCGGTCGCCCCTGCACTTCCTGCAGCACTGCCGGAAGGAAGCACTGCTGTGGATCCCAGGGCAGCGGGAGGAGGCTGGGGAGCTCACTGTGTCTGGGAGAAACACAGCCAGGCATCCACTCCTCTGCTTGCTTTGAAAACCCCAGGCAAATTGATCAGCCAAACAGGAATGCTACATTTCTTTTTGCCTCAATTAGATCCGTCCTGAATGCCTCTTCTTACACTACGGAGACCTTCAGTTACATAAAGTACCCAGCTAGAGCTTTCATTCTTGTGGCACTGGTGTAGACAGTTCAGGTGGAAGTAGTTACTTCCCTTTCCTGTTTGAGTCGAACACAGTAAATTGGAGTCTCTTGATTATCAATCAAGACTCTCGGTTGTTAAATTTATGCCTAAAAGTGAGTGTCTTCTGCCCTCCCTGTGTCCTGAGCTCTGGGGGAACAAGGTCTGCACGAAGTGCTTCGCAGGGAGGTGGGCTTGCGTGTCCTCCCAGCAGGTGCGAGGCCTGGGCTTGTGCGGACAGCGCCAAGCAGGTGTGGTGGGCCCCGGCTTTCCCTTTCTGTGGGTTTTTTGCTGGCGACTCTGTGTCTTTGATCAGGCATAAAAAAGGACCTGGAAGAAGCAACCTCTCTTCCTGGTGGACAAAGCAAGCAGGTCCCGTCATGGTGGCCCTGCGCTCACAGGCGCCCTGGCTCTTCTTTTCAGCTTGTCCACCGCTGACATCAGGGAGCGGGCCCAGGCCCTGCACCTCCTTGAGACCCTGAGGACAGATTCAGAAGCCTTCCATAGGCACATGGCCAAGTACATCTACCCCTCCATCGGTGGCTGCGACCATGAGAGGCTGCTGTATTATTTCACTCTGCTGGAGAGTTGTGGCTGCACGGACCAGGGGGACCCGGCCCTGAAGCCTGAGACCCATGTGCGGCTGCTGAAGAAGCTGAAAGTCGTGGCGGCAGGTAGGCTGCTCATTTCCCTGCTTGAATGCACCCCTTTCAGCTCCATCTGGGGGTCAGTGTCCTGTCCACAGCTGGCCAATGCTGTGGGCAGGACAGACTCAGGGGTGTGGAGCTGATCGACTCGGCCTTCCTCCTCCTCACCCTGCCTGTGGCTTAAGGGTGAAACCCCGGGGAAAGTAGGGTGCCCAGTGAGAGTTGCACAGCGACCCTGGAAGATTTGGTACTAAAACCTCAGAGCCCAGGCTTTTCCCTGCTCCTGACACTTGTGCTCTGTGTTTGAGGTATGATCTGAAAATACAGTGAGGGTTTGCACATTAAAATGTAGTGCAAGGCTGGGGGTTTAGCTCAGCAGTGTAAGTGCCTGCTTGGCAAACACAAGGTCATGAGTTCAATCCCCAGCACAAAAAAAGGGGGAAAAAACAACAACAACAAAACATAGTGCGGGGGAAGGTGCGTTGCCAAGAAAGGTGGGATATGTGTGTTGAAGTGAGGGGCAGTAACTGTGTTTTGAGGGTGATTAGTGGCAATATGTCTTTTGCTGTAATTGTTTAAACCATGTATATATGTATACACACATGTACTCATCTACATATACCCACGTATACATCACACACACACAGAGACACATGCACATATCTGAGACAAGTTTGATGGGACTTTTAGCATGAGGCCATTTGGCAGAATTTTACTTTGGTGGAGCCTATTTAAAATATGTGTACAGTCCTTACAGTGAGAGCCTTTCCTCTTCAGTGAGTTAGGGACGGCTTTAGAACAGTACCCTGACTCTCACCAACAGCTCTCACATCTCTGTGCCCGCCTTACAGCTGAGAGGCGCTTTGCAGTCCATCCATTTGATAGTCACAGCAATAACATTATGAGAGCGCATTTCAGTTGATCAGTGGTTTACTGAATAAAAAGGAGTGAGATTGTCTCCCTGCCTTCCTGCAGTTCCGTAGAGAACCCAGGACCTATAGGGGATGCGGTGGCGTGGATGAGGAAACAAGCACACAAAGCACTGCCCTGCTGAGGCCGCATTCATTGTGCAGGGCCACACAGGGACAAGACTCAGGTCTCTGCCCTCCTGTGCGAAGCCGGCCCGGCAGGAGGAGCTGGTGGAGTCGCCAAGCCATGCTGAAGGCTGGGGCGGGGCGGCACCTGTGAACGCATCCTGGGAACCAGGTCACTTCCTGCTTTCTTCCACTTCCTCTTCCTATAGGTCTTGACTATAAAAAGCTGACAGACAGAAGCGCAAGCCCCCTTGAAGCCTTGGAGCCGGTTCTTTCAAGTCAGAATATCTTAGCTATTTCCAAACTCGCTCCCAGCATCCCCGAGAAGGATGGAGGGACGCTGTCTCCAAGCTCACTCTACACCGTCTGGCTGCAGAAGCTGTTCTGGACAGGGGACCCTCACCTGGTGCAGCAGGTCCCTGCGTCCTCCCCTGAGTGGCTGCATGCCTATGATGTCTGCATGAGGTACTTTGACCGCCTGCACCCAAGGGACCTTGTCACCGTGCTGGATGCAATCACGTTTTCTCCTCAAGCCGCGGACAAGGTATGTGGAGACTTCCAAGTCTCTCCTGACATAGACTGGGTCCTTTAGAACAAGTGAAAAGTGCTCTTGTGTTCTGTAGGTTGGTTTGATTGCCTTTCTCAAAGTGGACAATAATTGAGATTGACTTTTACTTATTATTTACTTATTTTTTGCTAAGCATGGTGTCCAATGGGGAAATCATTATCCTCTACTGCAGATGTCCAAATAGTAGAGCTCAGATCCACCCATGCTGATTCTCGTGTGTGAGACATGGTTCTTATGTGTGTCATGTCATGGAAACTCCAGCGGTCAGGTGTCAGAAACTCTGCAGCTGAACCTGAGTCCCTTTACACGGAGCCCAGGTGTCGGCTGTGTTAAACTGAACCCTTGTGCGCATTCATCTGGGACTGGGGATGTGGCTTGATGGTGGGGTATGTGCCTCCAACACTCAGGGCTGGGGCCTCTGGTACTGGAAATGAACTCATTGGGCTGCTGCATGGTGGAGACAGAGCTGTGAGATCATCCACAGACACACAGGCCACATGTTCCAGGGCTCTGTCCTCAGGGTGGAGTATGTCCCTCCACTCTAGCGTCTGCTCTCGGTCCCTCAGCAAAGTGCAGTTCACCCAGAATCCTTGATGTGGGTGTGGGCACTGTGGCACGTGTCTGTGATCCCAGCACTTGGGAGGCCAAGGCAGGAGTATTGCTGTGAGTCCAAGGCCAACCTGGGCTACATAGTGAAACCTTGTCTCAAAACAAAAAATTTGAGCACATTCTCATCTGCAAATCTTAACCTTTCACTTTTTTTTAATTAAAAAAATAAAGAAATGATACAGAATTTAAAAAAATAGTAGAAAACTATTAACACTAGTTAATATACTGCATATTGTTATCTTAGAAGTAGTTGTTAGGTAAGTATATTACTAATCTCTGTAAGTTCATCAAAAGAAACAGTTTGTGCTGACCTTGTTTGATGGTTTAATCATTTTTTCATCCCTAAATTTTGTAACCTGAACAACTCCTTCTAAGGTAACCTTCCACTTTCAGGATATCAGCAGCAACTGAAAAGGTGTGGTGCGGTAGGCTGAGTTCGTAGGCGCATTCTGCCCAAGGAGAGCTGCATAGCTGACTCGGTTAACTCCTGTGTTTTTCCTGATAGCCCAGTACAATAATCTGAGTGTGGACTTTTTTTTTTTACTGTGGACTCTGCTCAGGAGCTGCTTTTCCCTCAATCAGGTAAATTACAGAGAGGTGAAACAGCAGTTTTCAAAATTAATTTTATACCGCTATCATTTTACTAATTGGGAAGCTGTCTTGGTTACTTTTCTTTCATGGTTGAAACAAGATACCTGATGCCTAACATGAAGCATGGAAAGGTTTATTTAGCTCACAGTTTTTGGAGGTTTCAGTCTATACTCAGCCGGCTCCGAGGCAGGGTGTTGTGGCTAAGGGGCAGCCATTCATTGCAGCCCCAAGCAACAAGAGCAAAAGGGGGAAAGTGCATCTCCTTTCCTTCCTTACACTGTATGCCAGCTCCCCACCCCTGGGTGGTTGCAGCACTCATACCATCAATCTCAGCGCTAGACAACAAACCATTCACAAATGCTAGATTCAGCTGCCACCATGACTGCATGAGGCTTGAGAGGACATATAAACAAACCACAATAGAAGCTTTATATTTTCTGAGAGGAAAGGAATTGTATACAGTTTAAATAAGCTCCTCGTCTGTTGTCCTCTGTAGAGAAACGAGTATGAAATTCACAGTGCTGCATGGCTGCAGGTCAGAAGCACACGGGGACAAGGAGTGCAGCTGGCTTTGCCCGGCCTCACAGGTACCAGGTGTCCTCACAGCTCACATGTGATGCTGAAATGTAAAGCAAGTGCGTCCTGTGCCTGCTTGGTGTGTCAAGGGTGTCAAATGTGTTTCCAGTTTAATCTGGAACCAGAGTTTTAGCAAGAACCAGAAGCTTTTCTAGCTCACATATCAAACCAGTAAGCAGTGGTTTGGATGTTAGGGTTTAGAGAGGACAGCCCCTCTGACACAGTGCGGGGTGACTGCTCACATCAGGGAGGCGCTCTGTGCTCATGGCGTCCACTGCTCAGGTGATGTCTGTGTGGCAGAATTCTGGGAAACATGGCCCTGGGGTGAATCGTGCCGGGCAGGCAGGAGCTAGATTTGCCAACTGCTGGAGGTGATTATGTGGAAGGGAAGAGGCTCGTGTGCACACAGGGTGTCACTACTGTAAACCCCAATATCGAGTTCAGTCATCCAAGTATTGTAGTCCTCTTTCTAGTTCTCCTCACAATCCAAAAAGTTATATTTGTAATCCCATTGAGACGTTATTAGAATCCTAGCAAGTTAATTCCAATCTACCACCACCAATGCAACCCACGTTGAGAGTAAAAACAATAAGACATATTCCAAGTTAAGGGCAGCCAAGGGGTCCTAAGTCCAATCCTTGGGAGGACATGCAGACAAAAGGCTCTCCCCGCATTTATTATCTGGTGAAGAAGGGGGGTAGCTCAAGGATGAGTGACAGTGAGGGTGGTGGGAATTACGTGAGTAACTTGAGCTGGCTGCCAGGTGCAAAATTGGCATCTGTGTAAATTGCAGAGATAAAGATATGCAGAAGGATCAACTTATATAATCTAATGAAGGTAACAGTGGGATTGTTTTTGGGGGGGCTATGCTTAGGTTTCTGATATGCAAACTCTTGTGCTTTTTACATATCAGTATAAGGAAATGAGCCTCCAAATAATCAAAGTCACAGTAATTGTTTTGGATTCAAAGGCAGTCACTGGAGTTGTATCCCACAGTCACCAGCTGCAAATCTCATTTGCTTTAGCTCACTGCATCAGGTTGGAGTTGCGCTTCTGTTGCATGTCCAGATCAGCACGGGGAGACATTTTCAGTCAGGGCAGAGCAAGCGGTTAGGGGGTGAGAAGCCTGGAGGCCTTCAGGAAGGAGACAGGCGGCCATTAGCACTTGCGGGGTCCACACACAGTGCAGGCAGATATGGACACCACGCCCCTGCCACCTCCTTCTTTCCCGCTGCTTGCAGTCAAGGACCCAGCTGCATCTACAGAGAAAAGTGGAAATGACTCTGTCACTTAGGAAAAGCAGAAGTTGGCTTGAGTCCTTCTTTAAAATCTCTGGAGGCTCCTGGCATCTCGCCTGGCCCTCCTCAGCTGGACTCCTCAGTGTTTCTTGCCTGCTTCCCCCACCTCCCTGCCCATCACTGGGGACAGCAAGCTGCTGCTTCTGCTGAGCCTGCGCCTCTGTCTTGCTGGAGCAGAAAGCCTGACTCTTCCCTCCCTGCTCCGCAGACCCCACCTCGATTTCACCCTCTGGAGCCCAGGGAAGAGCCTGGGGTTTCCGCTTTGTATCACGCCCGTTCAGATTCTTGGTGTTCTCTCCTTTTTCTCCTTTCCCTTTTCAAGCTGGGGTCTTGCTGTGTTGCCCAGGCTGGCTGAGCCACCACGCTCCCACATGGATCTCAGGGAGCAGGGGTGACAGGTACGTGGCAGCCTGGCCCATGTACAGATTGTTAAGTCATCCTTTCCGCCCTTACTCCCTGAGCAGTATTTGCCATAAAAAATCCAGAAGATTTTTTAAGATTTTTTTATCTTAAAACCATGATTTGACGAAAAATGGAGTTTATGTCTCAGTCAAGGACCATGTTCTCTGCTGTCAGGGTCTGTGCAGTGCTAATGGTATTTCAAACTATGGATAGTGAGTGTATCTTTCACCAGTGATTCATCAGTGTCTGAGGCTTGTGTAAAAATGTTTAGGTAAAATATATCACCTCATTCCTTAGGATGATGCATGCCTTTTTAAATGAAATTATTTCTATGTTTTTTATGGCACTGGTGATCAAATCCAGGGAGTGCTAAGCTGCATCCTGGAGCCCTCTGTTGAATGCGCTTACCGAGTTTGTGATGTGACAGTGTCTTGCACTGGACTCCAACAGTGACTGGCCTCGGGTTCCCAGTCCTCCTCTTCTGCCTCTGGGAGCTGCCGTGACCATGAGTCTGGGCTGCCACACTGCAGGTGACCCCTGACTTCGTCCTGCACGAATCAGGTGTGTTTTACACAGGCTCAGGTGGAGGCAGGAAGCAGCCTGACCTCTGTGCCGAACCCGGTAGTCGTTGCCATATGGGGCATCAAACTATGAAAGATATGCCAGCAAGGACTTAAGATGAGGTTTTTAAAAAATTGATAGTAAAATAGTTTTTACTGTATTATAATTATAATTGGAAAGTACGTTCTCCATGAAGTTCAAATTTTTCAAAACAAGCAACAGAAGCCAACGTTTATTAAAACTGTACTGTGCACATGTTATGCTAGAAGGATATTTGTTAAAGCCTCCCCATGTGTGTTCAAGAGAAGAGGAGGAGGAGGGAAGCTCCTGGGGACCTCAACCCTGGCCCCTGGGAATCTCCACTGCCCTCGATGGTGCCGTGCGAGCTCTGAGCTATTTTGGTTGAAGGGCACACACAGAGGCCAGTCTTTCACGTACAGGAAGTTGCACGAGGGGGAGAAAGTTTACCAGTCTGTGCTTTGACACTACAGCGAGGCTCAGCAAGCTCTTAAAAATGAGCTGCAGCGCAGAGGCTGGCAGAGCACTGTTGGACTTTTGTTCCCTGTTGCAGTGAAGTCCATGGTCTGGGTGGCACTTTGGATGGCTGTCTTACCTAGGTACGATTCTGTGAGAAATACCTTTAGCGTATTTAGAAAAGCCACTTCCCTGAGGTCTGAGCACCATCCCGGCGCTACCGCACTGCACAACGCAGCCCGTAGCGCTGTGTGTTAAGGCAGCACCGACCTTGAAGAGAAGTCCGTACATACTGGCTGCTGTCGGATGCACAGTGGTGGGTGCAGGTTTTCCAGAATTCTCGTTTTTCCATCATTGAGAGCAGAGCTGGAGCCCTGTTTTCCTGAGCTGACAGACTGACTTTGTCACGTGGGCGAACATGTCTGCCACACACCCGACTCTCCACAGCCATGCTGGGTCTTTCAGTGTTCTCTGAAGCCAAAATGGTGCTGCACGCAAACCACAGGTCCTTCAGCTCAGTGGACTTTTCTTTTTCCTGGTTTGTTTTGAGACAGGCTCTTGCCATGCAGTTCAGGCTGGCCTTGGACTCACAGCCGTCCTCCCGCCTCAGGCTCCTAAGTGCTGGGATTGCAGGTGTGCCAGCTCATTTATGTAACTGCACAGATTGGTTTTCCTCATCTGTGTGCATGAAGCACTTCATGCATACATCGCATTTCTTCACTGAGAATATTAAAAACCTTGCACCAAATCGGTAGATTTAACAGAATTAATAGTTTTTATTCTTTTATCAGAAACATTCTTAAGTGAAAATGACAGTGAAAGATAATAGAGTGTAAATCAAAGAATACAGAATATAAATGTAAGGATTTGTGTGTAACCTCCCCTTTCCTCAAAAGCTGCATGCAGTCATAGGTGAAGCTTGTGGAAGGTGACTGGACCCAGGGCGTGAGATGCTGGGATCAGGGATGTGAGGCTGGGATGGATTCATGGTGGGCACTAGGGTTCAGGGTGCTGCCCCTTGGGTGTGAGCACTACCTGCCCTAAAGGTGGGGAGCTGGAATAAGGCATATGGGGCAGAAAGAGGGCTGCTTGCTGCCTTCCGCCTGCCATGGACTGTTTTCTCCTTTGCCATGCTGCCCTGCCTTGGAGCTAGGACTGAAACCTGTGTTCTGTGACCCAAGTAAACATTAGCTCCTTTAACTTTGGGTGTCAGGTATTTTGTCTCAGCAACAAGAAAAGTAATAGAGTAAATAAAATATGATTTGATCTGTGCTGAGCACCGTTTCCCCTCAGTTGCTTTGCCCCTCAGCACAAATCAGCATAGTAGAAAAAGGTAAATAACAGTCTGGTGTCCTTATGAAAACAGCTGTGACCTTGCAGACCAGTCTTGGGGTACACTTACAGTTTATGGGCCACACTGCTTTTAGAGGTTCTTGTTACTAAAATCACACCCACCTTTGATCCCTACCTGAAAGATTCATTCACCTTCCTAAGTAGCTAACAGGTGAATAATAAAGATACATAAGTACAGAAAGGGTGGTTTAAATTTTTATTTCTTACCAGATGAATTTCTGACCTGCTTTTTCTATGCAGAAGAGTCAGGCATAGTTGGAGAATGGAAGATGAAATGTGTCCATGTCACCGATATCGTACCACCCTTTGATGTCATTAACCAAGCAGTAGGCAGTATGTTTTCTTTCTATAAATTTTAGCCTTTATACTTTTGAAATTTACACATAGACACATAGCAGCAGCAGCAGTAGCAGCAACATCTTTTATTGTTAATCAAGATTAGTGACAGCTGTGGTCCCAGATACTTGCAAGGCTGAGGCAGGAGGATCACAAGTTTAAAGTCAGTCTGCACAACTTACTGAGACTTTCTTAAAACAAAATTTTTAAAACCCAGTGGCCCCTGGCCACTGTCGGAGTCCAGTACCCACATGTGGTGGGTACGGGAGGGAGCCTGGGGCTGCTGGCCAGGCCCCACTTCCCGTTTCTCAAAATTTTGTTTTGAGAAAGTCTCAGGAAGCACAGATCCTGGGTTCCATCCCTAGTGCCACGAAATAAAACTGAAAGCTCAAAATGATTAGCCGGGAGCTCTGAGAAGACCGACCCAGGGCAGAGTGTGGAGGAGGTATAGCTGCCACAGGTGTCTACAGCCTGGGCCCCGCTGTGTTTCTAGCGGGGCCAGACCTGAGAAGACAGGGTTCCTGGGCCCACCTCTGTGCAGGGGTTTGCAGGCGACTGTCCCCCGCTTCACCCACTCTTACTCTTAAGGTTCAGCCGGGGAGGGGGTGCATGCGTGGTGAACACCAGGTTCATCTGGGAGAAATGGGGAGCAGGGACGGGAAGTGGGGCCTGCCCAGCAGCCCCGAGCTCGCTTCCGCACCCACCATGTGTGGGCACTGGACTCCAACAGTGGCCAGGGGCCACTGTGCAGGGAGCCGGGACACCTTGTGGGGAGGATGGCAGGTTCCCGACAGGGACACCTGTGGGACCTGTGGCATTCAGTTCTTTTCTCCCGAGTTTTCCGTCATTGTTAGAGTGAGGATTTCTCCTCTCAAGGAAAAGCAAGGGTAGAGAGGCTTGGTTTCCCTAACATCTGCCAGCTGGGCCTGTCAGGTCCCCACCTCTGCCTCTCTGCTCCCAGGGTCCCAAAGTCTCCCTGCGGTGCTCTGGGGGTCCTGGGCCGTGGTAGGCAGGGCTGCCTTTGCTTCCAGAAAGCTCTGTGTAGTGCTGAAGAGCACCTTCTTCTGCCTTGCTGTGGTCCACACAGCAATTAATTAATTTTATTTCCCATCTCAAATTTTGCCCAGCCACCTTGATAATTAAAAAATGTCAGAAGTTACGCAGTGAGTTTAGAGTAGAAATATGCCAAGTTCTGCAGGTCAGCACCTTTAAAACGCTCCAGATTTCATTTCCCATAATTAAATTCTCCTGGAGAAATTAATATCATAAAACTCCAATCCTGTTGCCCTTTTAGTTCAATTAAATAAAAATTTAAAATGGATAAGTTCAACAGCTGTGAGGCACATTGATTCTTCGTGGCGCTAGCTCTGTCTTGGAGATCTGGCTCAGGTGTCTGGGGACAGTTGGTCTCTTTTGGCTGCGAACACCTTCTTTCACTTGAGTGGTGTAATTCTCCAGCAAATCTGAAGTTAAATTAATCCCACACACAGTTTTTCATTATGCTTAAAGATTCCCAAAGAGTCACGGGAAAAATGAAAATATATGCACATCAGTTTCACAGCCATGCAAGTTAAAAAGCAGAAAGCTTGTGCTGGTCACCAAGCAGTAGCAGAACCCTGCTCTTCACCCGCGCTCTCCCCACAGCAGTCAGATGCAGCTGGAAGCATGGCTCAGCAGCCAGGAGAGGGCAGGAGAACTGGCAGGGAAAACGCCACTGCGTGTAGTATTGCCACGATGTCTGCTCGGGCTGGTCATCCAGAAGTTGGCAGGGAGCCTCTCAGCAAGTAGTTAATCCTGACAGAGGCAGTGCGATCGAAACAAGAGGATGAGAGTTTAGTATAGAATGTTTAGTATAGAAACTCTGTGAAACTGTGACTGAATGTGCTGTGGGAACCGGGGCCACCCCGGGGTATGACCAGGAGAGGGTGTGTTCTTGTCCCCAGCTCCTCCCTTCACTCTCTCACTCTCCTTTCCTCCCTTGCGCCCTCTCTCCCTTTCTCTCTTCCTCCCACCATGGCTGCCATGCTGCTTCCACCTTGGACCCAGCCAGCCAGCCATGGACTAAACGCTGTGAAACCATCAGCCAAAATGAACTTCTCTTCCTTTAAGCTGTGGGCATTGATATTTTGTGCTAGCAACAGGAAGGTGAGTAACATGAAGTCTTTCAACTAAAATCTGTACCTGTAGACACCTAGAGAAGACCACTACCTCTGCTTTGTTTTTCTGACCGTTGTTTATGCCATTTGCATGACAGTAGAAATATTTCTACCACGTCTTTCAGTTTTGAAGGGAGAAGAACAATATAAAACATTTGATCTTTGTTTCTCTATCTATAGTCCATCAATAAGTAGAGGAGCCAGACAGGTGGAAGTCAAATTTTCTGCTTCATTTTTAGTAGGGGGGAGGGAGAGAGTAGCTTGATGCTGTGCGTCAGCCCCCCGTACCCTGCCTAGTCCTCCATCGGGGTGTCGTGCAGTCCTGCAAAGCACACATGCGGTCCCAGCCCATGCCTCCTCAGGGCAGCCCTCTCCTCTTCAGCCCAGAGTTTGGGGCACTTCAGTCCAGAGCCAGCTATTGAAGCCACACCTGGATTCATGGTTACAGATTCTAAATTTTGGTAGTTTGTTGCCCAACAGTGAGCACCTACTATGGACCTGCTGCGTATCAGGAGTTACTCATACAGCAAGGTGTGTAACACCAACCAGAATAGACAGGAGCATACACAGGGCAAGCAGGAACTAAAACCAGATGATAAACAGAACATTTGCCTCGAGCCCCGCACAGTGGTGACGATAAAGTCAGCAACGTGCCGCAGAGGACTTGGGTCCGGAGCAGCAGGACTGCTGACGTTTAAATCAGACATTGAGAAAGACTCCAGGAAAAGACGGTGGCCGCCTGCTATTCGGTGACCCAGGGAAGGGTGACTGGAGGTCAGAAGGGCAGTGTGGCTGGCGCGAGAGGGAGGAGAGGTCCGGTCCAGGTGATGAGATGGGGCTGGCCCAGCAGCCTGTGGGGAAGGAGAAGCTGGCGGAGTCTGTGCAAGTGGCCGTTTCAGGAGCTCGTGCTGCTGCTGCTGCGATGACCACACTGCAGAAGACAGCAGCAGGGGGTGAGAAGACCACCGGGGCAGTGAGGGCCCCCGAATCCAGTGCAGTCCCTGCTCCATGGAGGATGGATCCCAACGCCCTCCGTGTTGGATACAGGAAACTGTGTCTGCGACTGCAGCCCGTCTCTGTGCAGACCTGCGACACCCTTTAATGTACACGTCAGGCGTGGAAGAGGTGAGCGGTCAAAACTCACAATAAAGGAGAACTGTTAAAACTGTACACGGCCAAAGAGACTTCAAACCTCTGATTGTTTCTGGAGTTTCCCGTTTAATGTTTTCAGGCCATGGATGACCAAGGGTGCCTGAGCCTGCAAAACAGAGCCTCAGGAAGGGGCTGTGATAAAGGAGGAGGGTGGGGGGGTTGCAGCTGTGAAGGGTGTGGGGCAGTCAGGTTCTGCTTCCAGCTCCCTCCAGGCCCACCCCATGCTCTCTGCCAGCACCAGTGCGATGGGCACTGCCACCCACTTCCTGACCCGGGACCTTCGGAATTCTCCAGGCCACCAGTGTGTGGCAGACAGGAGCTAGATGTCCTGTCCTGAAAGCACTCGTCAATTGCCACACGTGCAGATACTCGCACTCTGTGTCAGGATCATCTAGTCTGTGTGCTGCCTTGGGTGACCCGATCTGCTGGAGAGGCTCTAGGAGGGGGCAGGAACCAGAAACACCAATGTGGAGATACTTCCGGGAGGGCTGCCCCGGACCACTGGAGAGCTGCGCAGCTCTCACTGCACATGTGCAGCAGAGTGCCACTGTCGTCCTGTGCGTGTGGTGCCTGCCCAGAGCCCCTCTGAGCCTGCCAGAAGGACACCGCTTCTCCCTTCCCTGCAGCAACCTGTGTTGCTGTAGCTGTGTGGCTTCCAAATTGTGTGATCGTCTGGGTCGTCCAGGCTCAGAAAGGCCCACACGTTCTCAATGTTCAGTTAACAGGACTTTCTCATTTTGATTGTTTTCTTTTGAGACAGCATTTTTCTCTGTAGTCCAGCCTGGCCTCAAACTCATGATGGTCTTCTGGCCTCAGCTCTCCTCAGCTGACACTGCAGGTATGCACCACCATGCCTGGTGGGATGTTTCAGTAACAAAATCATGTGTGGACTGGAGAATGGAACAGCATCCATCACCTGCCAACAGTGGTGATGTGCAGGTGCCGAGATCCTGGTCTCATTTGGCATTGAGTGGCTGTTTCTCCTGTAGCACCACCTTGCCCTATGCCCTGTGTCACTTGTGGGCAGCAGGCACAGCCTACAGGTGTCTGTCATCTCACCATGGTTGCGCCTGCAGAGGGGACTGAATCAACCATCGTCACATCCAGACACTGTCCAAGCAGGAAGAGACTATCAGGACATCACCCTATGCACATCAGTCCAGCCCTGTGAAATAACTTAAAAACCATTCTAACAGCTACGGAAATGAAGTCCCAACAAACTTAAATAAGGCAGATGGAGGAGAGGGGTAGGGGCCACAAAAAAATGAAGTTGCATTCTGCAAATGCGCCAGCTGCCTGTGACACAAGTGACCGTGTGTGCTGCAAACCCATGCATATAAAATCAGAGATCAAACTGCATCACTGCACCAGTGACCCAAGCCCAATGGCTCAGGTCAGGATTTACACCCTGGCTGCCCCCCACCTCCTGGTCTGCGCGTTTGTGCACAAAAGCTAAATGGAGATCATGAGTGTTGGTCTCCCTGGCAAGCTGAAAATTCATTTTCTGTTTGTGCTTGGAAAGTTATTTCAAATTGACTAAGGTAATAATTTTAGAGATTGAAAGCATCTGAAAGGTTGCACGAGCAGCACAATCCCAGATGAGGATGCCTGCTGCTCCCGAAGTGGTGGCAGGTGGCCTGGTGTGGGTACTGCTTCTTAATATCATACAGAAGTGGAAAGAAGGCACCCAGCCCCATGTTCTGCTTCAGAGAGGTGTAAGTTTTGGGGAAGATGCAGGACCCAGTAAATAATCTCACCGATATGCAACAGATACTAATGCACATTTTACCAGGAAAATTGCATTGAGAAGGAGGTGTTTGAACACAGCCCTTGCTGACATGCTCCTTTCCTGCAGACTTGATGCTTCTGCTCGCACTGTTTTTTACTCAGCTGCAAACTCTTAGTGACATGGGCTTCCTCATTCCTGCGTACTGTGTTCACCCAATAAGCTCCCCCCACCTGCCTTTTAAGGTCCTTTCAGACTTACAGGTTTATCTCCTAAATGCTGTTTTATACATACATTCTTGGGCCTGTGCAATGGAGAAACCTATAATAAAAAGCTGCTCTCGCCCCTTGCTGATCCCTGCTGCTTTGTCAGGTGTTGGCACTACAGGAAGATCCTGTGTTACTTCTGCTCTCAGAGTGCCACGTTGTGGTGATGGAGCTCACCAGTCATCCCATATGTTGGTTACTTTTCTCTTGTTGCTGAGACAAAATATCTGATATCCAAAATGAAGGAAGGAAAGGTTTATTTAGCTTACAGTTTGTGGAGGTTTCAGTCTATATTCAGCTGGCTCCAAGGCCAGGTGGCGTAGTCAGGAGCAACCATTCATGGTAGTGGAAAACAGGAAAAGCAACAAGCAAAAAAATATGGGATATTGTATATGGGCTACTTGTATGTAGGCTGCCTACTCTAGGGTGGGTGTAACATTCACACCCATAATCTCAGCACTAGACAATGAATCAGTCACAATCTCTAGATTTAGTTGCCTCTGAAAAGCACCCCTCCATGACTGCATAAGCCTCTACAGGGACATCCAAACACAAACCATAACATCCTAGCCCTCTGGCTGACTGAGACAAGAGGATTGCAAGCTTAAGCCCAGCCAGGCAACATAGCAACTTTGTAAGACCCTGTCTCAAAACAATTAAAAAGTTTTTAGGATTGTAGGTCAGGCAGAGGCCCTGGTTTCTATTCCTAGTAGTGCAAAATGAAAGAAAAAAGGAAAGGTGCCAGTTGTTTTTGCCCACTGCACAGCCAGGGGAGCTCTTCATAGCAGAGGTGGTAGACAGAGAAGGTTGCAGGTTGTGGGGGCCCTGTGTCATCTGTTCTGAGCACCAGGCCTACCACGTGTAGGCACAGGCTGCATGAACTGCTGTCTGGTTGGGGTGGATGAGGGCAGCACCCACACATCTTACATGCAGAGCAGGAATAATTCTTGGGAAATTTAAGTAGAAGAGCATAGTAAAGTTCTTTCCACAAAGGGGTTCAACATTGGTGGCTCCATTTCCTGCCTTTCTTTGTCTCTCCTACAAGGTCCAAAAATGGCATATAAATTTCTTGCAGCACAAACTAAAAAACTTAGCAACAAATTAGGTTGGTTTTAAATGATCCCTAGTCATTTTGCATGCTGGAATTAAAAAAGAAAAATCTGGGTTTCCATATTTACAGTTGATAGAATTCAGTTAATTTACATTAAATGATCGTAATCAAAACATTTTGGATATATATCATAGAATAATTGGAGATCACATATTTATAATGGCAAGTGTAAACGATTCCTGTGTTTCAGATTTCACTAACACCTTTGTTACCACCAGGGCCCACACTATTCATTACTGATTGTAGCCACAGGTCATCTGATTTTTAATACTTATTGTGCCTCTCCAAAGGGTGACTTTCATAACTGTTGAAAAACTCAGTACTGTGGAGTAGATCTAGATGTCCCTCAAAGGCCCCAGGAGTCATAGATGGGCCTATGGAAGCAGACTGGATGGTGAGGGCCTAGGAGGCAGGGCCTGGTTAAAGGGGCGGTCCTGGGGGCGGGGCTAGACGGGTTCCTCTCCCTCTTGGCTCCTCCCTTCTCTCTACTTCCTGTTCTCCATGCCCTGAGTAGCTCTCCTCTGCCAGATCCTTATGTTGTGCTGCCCTGCCTTGGAGCAACTGATCTAGACTGAGACTACAAAATATGGCCAAAATAGACCTCCCCTCCGTAAGTTGGGGATGCCCAGTGTTTTGTCCCAGTGGCAGGGATAGTGACTAAGGTTTTTAGGGCCAAGTTAGCTTGAGCCATTGCAGAAAATGACCAGTGAAAGAGAAAGGACCATTTGCACTTGCTGAAGAGGAACCCTGTTTCAGTACTCGCTGGGCAGAGACACTGCAACCTCTGTATGTTGTATGACTCATTTTATCACAGACATAGTTGATGGTCATTAGTTTGGCATGTTTCTTGTGCTGCAGCAGGTTGTGTATCATTGAAAGCTCAAAAAGAACACTGGTCAGCATTCAAAGGGACAGAAAGAACTGGGGGGTGGGATACATGTCTAGTCCCAGCTCTCGGGTTTAAAAGGACACAGTCCTTAGTATACAAGTTACCCTACTGGCTTCCGACTCAAGTCCTT
The DNA here is from genome assembly GCA_004027455.1 of Hydrochoerus hydrochaeris. Lineage (NCBI taxonomy): Eukaryota > Metazoa > Chordata > Mammalia > Rodentia > Hydrochaeridae > Hydrochoerus > Hydrochoerus hydrochaeris. The sequence continues at coordinate 21,631 of PVLA01008771.1, read as the reverse complement.
AGTTGGCTTGACATTCAAGGCCACTTAGAATTTATTTTCAGCTGACCTTTCTGACTGTTGCTTTGTAGCCTTCTAGCTCAGGGGCCAGTGAGCTGTGGCCTGTGTCCAGGCTGAGTCTTTCATACCTCTGTAGCCATTCTGGAAGTATGTGTCTCTTTGAGTGATTACAGAAAGCAGCTAAGGAAACAGAAGAACATGGAACAGACATATAGGGGGCTACAAAGCCCGGTGCGTTTGCTCTCTGGCTTTTTGTTCTGCTCCACTGTCTGCATGAGCTTCCCTGCTTCTTGCTCCCATCTGCTGCTGTCCTAGGATGCAGTCCCTCATGGCCCTTTGGCACAGGTGTACGGGTGCTGGGAGCTGGTGCCCCATGTGCTGGGCAGGTGCAGGGCAGCTGCTGGGAGCCAGTGTGGTCATGGGATGAGGCAGTGAGTTTGGAGAGGGAGAGGGAGCCACAAGGGCGGGCATGGAGCAGGTGGAGGTGCAGACAGTGCCGATCAGACAGGCCTCTCGGACAGGGCAGGCTGGGCTTCACCTTTCTCACCTTGAGACCCCACTCAGTAGAGCTGCGCTGTGGAAGATGAGATTGGATCTGTATTTGCGGAACATCACGGGCTAGCCAGTAGAGCTGGGATAACTAGCTAACTCAGAGTCAGGGCGGCCTCACCGGGCCACGTCTCCCCCAGAGTGCACACACCCTGGCACCTGCTGGGCACCCTGGGAGGAGGAAGAAGCAGGAAATCAGGGGTGAGTAACTCTCCCCCTGCCCCAGGAGCATTCCCATCACAGTCTCAGGACCACTTGGTCTGGCTTTTCTCTGGGGTTGGGAAGCAGGGGGAGTGATAGGGGTGTGGTCCCTTAATCAAATCCTGACCCTGCTTTGCTCCAGCAGTCCTGTCTGTTCCTATGCTCTGGGCATGGCACTCCACGAAGGTTCTTCCCCTTTCTTCCTAGCTGCAGGGGAGCAAAGCTGGACCCCAAGCCCTTTGTGCCAGCTGCCCAGAGTTAAGTTTCAAAGGATGGCAGGATCTGAAGCCCAGACTTGCTGCTTCCTGGGCAACATGGTACTGCAAAAATTGGTAGTGTTCCTCTACATTTGATACCTTTGAGCAGCATGGGTCCAGAACCACATCCTCAGGGTCTTTTTGTTTACTTGGCTCTTGCAGATACAGTTGTATCTTTGACATATCACTCCATACATCTCTCAATTTACAGGCTTTTTGTGGAGGGCTGCATCATTAATTGGATCTGTGCCCTGAGCCATTGTGTCCACTTGAGAGAATTTATGGGGTCACACCCTTGGTGTATCTTTCCCCAGAGCACCTCAGTCTTCTAACGCCTTTACCTGGCATTCATTATCTGTGAACATCTCAATTTTATCTTTTACTGCTGAGGGTCTAAGATTAATAAATATTTAACCATGTAAGGCCCTGGATTTTTGTGCTACTTCGCTATTCTATTTCACTCCTCATACAATCTAGACATTGTTTTCTTACTCTTCTTTTTTATGACACTTAACCACTGCAGTCTGTAACACTCAGCAACATGACTGATGTTCAGTTTCCATCTGCTGTAAGCCACACATGCATTGGTGTCTTCGTTACTTTTTTGTTGCTGGGACTAAATACCTGACACCCATAAATTAAAGGGGGAAATGTTTATTTTAGCTCACAGTTCATAGAGGTTTCAGTCCACTGTCAGCTGGCTCCAAGGCAGGGTGACATGGCAGAGGGGCATCATAGAGGAGAAACAATCCATGGCAGGGCAGGCAGGAAGCAGCCAGTAGTGAGCCTCCCTTTCCCTCTTATCCCATCCAGGCTACAAGCCTATTGGTTGGTGCTACCCACACCCATAACTATGCTCAACCAAGCAGTGTGCTAATTTAGTTATCACACCCTTAATGTATATTCATACACCCTAGATCCAGCCATCTCAGAAAGCCCCACCTATGAATGCATGAGGCTTCTGGGGACATCTAGATACAAGCTGTGACATTTAGACAGCAGTTTTATTTCTTTTACAGCATAACATAGATTGCTGATTTGCAGTGTCTTATCAGAAAACCAAAACCACCTACCTGCTCCTTTATTCTTTGCATCTGTTATATATCAGAAAGTGCTCAGAATATAGTGGCTCAGGAGAACAGAGAGTGACTGTTCCTCTTTGTCCTGATTCAGTAAAACCCTGTAAGAGTTGGCCTGAGGGCCAGGGAGGAGGGACTGAAGCTGTACATGTGAGCCAGAGGTCAGAGAAAGACCTTGCTAGGCTCCCGTCAGGTGGAAGTGAGACTGGGTTGCTGCCATGGCTTGTGTACTGAACCGTGACCAGGAATTGGCCTTGCCATGCAGGAGACACAAGCATTTTCTGAAGACCATAGCCACACACCAAGGCCTGGAACTGACACAGCCTCATGGCTAAAGGCTGGGGTATGGGTTCCATATGCCTTGGCGCTAAAGGGCAGATAAGAGCCTGCTGGTGAAAATCCTGGAGTTCCATGCTAAGCAATGTTGAAGATTCAGAAAAAAGGTTTTCCTAAAACAGAATTCAGTGATAAACTCATTTAAGAGCATTCAAAATAAAAATACCCACTCAGTGGTGTCTGAGCTGCTGTGTCTTCCTTGTGGCTGGGACCAAATATCCAAGACCTACAACTTAAAGAAGGACAGGTTTGTGGTGGCTCACCTCAGTCCATGGTGTGCTGCTCCAGAGCGGGAAGGGCCTGGCGGAAGGACGATGCTCACCTCGCTGCAGACAGGAAGTAGAGAAAGGAGGAGCCAAGGGGCAGATAAACTTCCTGACCACGCCCCCTTGGGCCACGCCCCTTCACAGTCCCGCCTTCTGCACCTGTGATCAGTGGCTTTCCGCACTGGACGTTATCTGACATTTTAGGTGGAACCCTGACAGATGAGGCTGGCCAGTGTATCTCACCAGGGGTCTGAGTTAGAACTTGCTTCTGTTTGTCGACACTTACTATAGGCACTATGCCTGTTGTATTGCATTTCATCTCACTTAGATTCTCAACATGTTATTAGGTAATAGGCATTTTCCACATTTCTGCTGATGAGGAAACTGAGGTTTAAAGCACATCATCAGTTGGTAAAAAGACAGTCACGGGTAGTAGAGATGAGGCCCCAGTTCGCACTGGCAAACGGGCCTTGGCCAGTAAAGATCTCAGCTCCTGCATGGCAGAGTCAGCTGCCTCACCCACTTTTCTTGCCAGTTTGTGGCAAAACTTCCACCCCACACAGTAGGGCAGGAAAAAGATTGGGTGACTAGGGAGCCTACCCTACTTCTCAGTGTCATGCGATGAATGGCTTTAAGATATAATAGGGGAGGGCTGGGGATTTAGCTCAGTGGCTTAAGCACCTGCCTGGCAAGCACGAGGTCTTGAGTTCCATCTCCGGTACAAAAAAAAAAGAAGAAGTAATAGGAGAAATTAATGTTTTTGTCATAGATCTTTTATGGTTTTATATTTTCAAATGTTTTAAATTATATTTTTTGAATGTATAATAGATACCATGAAATAGAAAAAATGTTCACATGGGGAGGGAAAAGGGAGGTGGAAGGGGAAAAAAAGGGCAAAGTGAAAACACGAGGAAAGAAGGAAACATGGAAACAAAGCTTTTGTAAACGGGGAGGGAAAGAGCAGTTCAAGGGAGGGTAAGAAAATGGGGAAAAATTATTTTTTTGAGACAGTCTCTCTGTGAGCCTTCAACTCACTACGTAGCCCAGGTTGGCTTTGAACTCGTGGCCATTCTCCTGCCCCGGCCACCTGGGTGCGGGGATTACTGGTGTGCACCATGCCCAGCTCCACTTTTGTTTTCAGAAAGGCCTTTTGAGGACAGAGTGGCCATGTGCTTTATCACTGATGGGAAGCCGCGCGGAAACTCCAGAGCTGCACAAGTGAGCGGGGCTGCAGCGGGCTCCCGGACGCTGGTGATCCTGATCCTCCCCAGGGAGCATGGAGACTGCGCTGCGTCCTGCTGGGGGGCAGTGGCCTGCGCCTTATCAGTGTTAGTACAGAGCCAGAAGTCCTGCACAGCTGACAGTGCCTGGCGCGTACCAGTGGACAGATGAGTAAATACGGCATTGTCACAGAAACTTTGAAAAGTAGAAAAGAAAAAAATTATCTTATAACTCCAACACCTCAATATTTAGTAATTTAAATTACTAATGATGAGTTTTTGAGAAATAACAGTGCCCCACTAAGAAAGCTTTGCCCCACCGGTAGCTGGATCTGGTATTTGTTGCTGTCCTGAGAGTTGCTCTGTGGCAGTTGCTGGCGGGAGTTTGCCTGTCATATAAACCATGCAGGTGAGCCGAGCCCCAGACACATGTAAAATGGCTACATATGTACATTTTGTAGGTACATATACTTAGTATACCTGCACATGCATAAAGACTACATAGAATATGTATATCTTATATATCACTTAAAATTTAATGTTAGTATGACAGTTTTATAGCCTGATTTCTGAACTTTTATGATCAGCATTTCCCCAAGTTGCTGTGTGGTTTTTAGAATTCCAATTTTAATAGCTGCATAACATACTTTCCAATAATTCAACATAAGCTAGATACTATTTGTCTTGTCAATTAGATTGTATTTAAAGGTCTTGATAATTTTATTCTAGTGGAGATCTTTCTTTTGAATTATTTCACTAAATGATCAGAGGTAGAAATTGGGTTGTAGGAGCTCCTGGGTGTACCTGGCCATCGTGTGATGGTGGTTTTATGGTCCCAGCGTCAGCTGCTTTGAGCATGGCGGTCGTTAGAAATCCCTGTTTTTCTTTTCTGCACCGACCAGCACCAGTCAAAGCTCTCTCGGGCGGGACTCTTGCTTGGCCAGGCTGTGGCGCTGAGCCCGCCTTGCCATCTCACTTGCTATGGGGCTGGGCAGGGAGCTCTGTCCGCTATGGTAACTGCTCTCGCTCTCTCAGCTGCCCGTGGACGTGCGCGAAGAGATGACCAGGAAGGCCATTGCCACTGTCACACGCCTGATGGAGAAGCCACGGAAAAGGAATGCAGAGGATGACGCTCGGGAGGCCGGTGCCACCGGGGTCACCTACGCCGAGGTGCTGGGTCACCTGCAGAAGTCGCTCACTCACCTGGGGACGCTGGGCCACAGCTTCATCCTGGAGCTGCAGAACAGCGAACAGGTAAGACCTCAGCAGACCTCGGCCCACGTGCTGCCCTGGCAGCTGTGCCTCTGACCCTTTTCCTTTTGTCAACTCTGCCACTGAGCCATCTGGCTGACACACAGTCTCCAGGTGCCTAAGATCCCTGGCGGTAGTGGCATTTTTGATGGGGTTTTCAGACCACAGATACTTGTGAAGACTGCCTGCAGCCTCTCTCTTTAATCTCTTTATTTTCACTTGTCCGTTCACTTTTAATTCTTTCAAAAGGAATTTGGGGTGCTTAGGGCAGATAATACCCAAGAAACAAAGTAAGAGATATGCCAAATGTGATCCCTGCACTCGAGAAGCTGAGGCAGGAGAATTGCTGTGAGTTCAAGGCCAGCCTGGACTAAAGAGTGAGACCCTGTCTCGAAAAACAATATCTCCTGTCTGGCAGGAGAGCTCTCTGGAACAAGCACTTTGTCCACGCAGGCTGCTCAAAGCGCATCGTTACACGCAAGTACGCTGAGCTGGGAAGACCCGAGCCAGACACAGCCGAGGCCGCCGTTATCAAGCGTGCATTGTGTTCGCGCGCTGTCTGCACTCTGAGGGGTCACTCTGCAGGGAGTTTTGGGCTCATCATCCAACACGCCCAAGTGGGAATTTACAAACACATAATTTGTAGTTTATATTTTCACTTAAGTATTAATGTCAGTAATTATGTGTTTTTAACTGTGTGTTAATGTTTTTATTTTATCACTATGTCGTGTGTTGCAGCAGACATGCTAACGCGTCTGTCTGGCAGGCGATTTTAACGGGTATTTTTAGGGTAGGGCTCATATTGTGGGCATCCTGAACAATCACACAAAGGCGTACTTTCTGGCTGAATCCTATTTTTGGGCAAATGCAGGATATGTCTGTGGTATAGGGGTGACGCATAGTTCCTCCTTCCTGGTTCATGCTCCACACACACACGTGCAGAGCCCATCAGTTAATGTTCACTGTGCTGCCCAGCACGGTCCCTCCTGTCCTCACCCATGCTTCACAGACATGTAAGATCCAGACCCCAGGGACCAGCTCTTCTGATGCACAGTGAAACGAGGATTTGCACCCACGCCTGGGGCTGAGCCTGTGTCCTGGATGTGCTACAGTGGCTGTCATTTTTGCATAGTGACCTACACATGTGGCACAGTGGACACACGTGCACATAGCGGATCCTGACTGGGTGTCCAGCACTGGCTCCCGTGTCTTCCAGGCGGTCCTGCGGAGGTATTGTGAGCTGTACGACCTGTCCCGCTCGGAGGAGGAGGCACTCTGCAGCCTGGCTGTGAGCATGTGTTTGGATGGCCAGCCACTGGCTATGATTCAGCAGCTGCTCGAGGTGGCGGTTGGCCCCCGGGACACGACCCCCAAGGACGTTGTGCGAAGTGCCATCGTAAAAATAATGTCTACACTGAGGTAAGCTGTAGAGCAGCTGCTGAGGAAAGCTGGGGTCCTGTTTTCCCATCTTGATGGAGACCTTATGGTTATTAGGACAGCAGACCAAGGTCTAGGATGGAGAAGCAGTGGACACTGTCCAGAAATGGACAGGGTTATTTTTAGGGTCCTCAAAGGCTTCATGTCTTAAAATACGTTAGAGAAGGAAAGCCCTGAGAGCATCTCGCCCTAGGATGTCACGGGCTCTAAGACGAAGCCACCTCCCTTTCCGTCAGCCTCCTCTCCCCCTCGGGGGGCCAGCAGTGGAGGGAAGGCATGGCCACCGGCTGGGACATGGGTGCAGGGAGCCAGTGGACCCCCCTCTCGCCTATTCCAGTTCCCTCCCTGGGACGGAGAAGGGAAAGTGGCCAGAGGTCGCTGGTGCTTGGAGGAGGTCAGCGGCTGTGTCTGGGGCTCGGCTTACCTGCAGTGGGTGGCAGATCCACCCTGGCCCCTTTGCTGGAAGCCTCGAGGGTTAGGACAGGAGGACCTGAGGCCCCCAAGGGACAAGGCATCAGTGTGCTGTGAATAATGCGACTGGGCTCCAATAATCCACTGCATATAATTTATTCTCCCTTAAGATCCTTTGTCACCCTGTGTTGCTCCTGGGGAACTTCATGATTAAATGCACATCGGTCTCCTGCAGCCGAGCCGAAATCAGATGGCCTTTCTCAGCCTCGTTATCCTAACGTCATACTTTCCGCCTTAGTGCTCTGAGGTGGCTGGTGATTTTGCATACAGGGACAGACCTCAGACATGATGCATTTTTGAGAAATAACAGTGCCCCACTAAGAAAGCTTTGCCCCACCGGTAGCTGGATCTGGTATTTGTTGCTGTCGTGAGAGTTGCTGGCGGGAGTTTGCCTGTCATGTTTCCTACTCCTTAGCTTGTGATTGTCTTTACTGTTTCTAAATCAGGCCTTAGATGAAGTTTGCAAAAGTAAACATTAGAATTTTGATGGTTCCAGTTCTTTTCCTAAATACTGGATATTTGCATGAAGAATTAAAATAGCGTAGGCCCAGTAGCATTTCCCTGGGTTAATGAACCTGTGGCTTAACCCATGCTTCTCTCCCCTCCTGCCCGCCTCCTGGCAGGGGCTGGGTGCTGGTCCAGTAAGGTCTGTACTTGGCAGGCCCCGATGGAGTCTGAGCAGGGCGCTGCTCAGATGGTGCTGGAAGAGCTCAGCTGCCTCTTCTCAGAGGAAAGGAAGGTGCTGCTGACAGCTGACTTTTACCCGCTGAAGTCAACGAGGCGCAGGCCTCACCGAATCAGCAGGGCTTTAAATTCACACTGGAAAGCTTCCGCCTTCTGCTCTCTGCGTTTCTGGAATCTGTTAGATATGGGCGTGTGGCAGTGCTGGTCCCTGTGCTCTAGGGACACAGGCCTGGTACCTAGGAAGTCACAAATAAACAGGTTTTTTAAAAATGTGTGGCAGGTGCGGTCAGGCTGCACTGTGTTGAAGCCTAACTGCTCAGATGGTCACTGCTGTGTGAGCGCCTTGGATGACTGCGTGCAAGCTGGTTGTGTCATTGCCAGCAGGAGGGACTATGGGCTCCCTCAGGGGTAGAGGAAGGCTTCCACTCCATACTCTCAGCACCCCTCCGGCACAAGCAACTGTGAGCAGGCAGTGTAGACCAGGCAGGCCCCAGCTGGTTTGTCTGTGGTGATTGCGCAGTGTGCCACTGGGGCCTGAGCCACTGTCCTGACTCCGGTACCTCTTTCTTTCCACAGTGGAGGTGGTGCCAACCTCGGTGAGGCCGGTGACCCGCTCCAGGTCCTGGAAGGCGTGGTGGCAGCTGTACACGCCAGCGTTGATGCGGGGTAAGGCGGGCACCTTTCCCAGACCCAGATCTCTAGGCCTCCAGGCTGAGTGACATGGGCAGTGTTCTGGGGGGGACTCAGGGCATCCAGGGGTTCAGGCTGTGCATCCAGAGCCCGCTCCCCCAGCTGCATGCTAGTCCACAGCTCGAGCAGTACCGCTCCCCCATAGCGTAGCGTTCCCCGTCACTGAGAGGCCCAGAGACGAACCTGCTTTGAGCTTTTAGGAAAGATCCTCATCTATCCGTTAACTGCATTACCTTGAAAGTCTCTAGACTATGTTTATTCTGTGTAGTTTGAAAAGAAAGCTTTATGGGCCAGGGATATAGCTCAGCAGCACAGTGCCTGTCTGGCAAGTGCATGGTCATGAGTTCCATTCCTGGTACAAAATAAATAAAAATAAAGAATTTTTAAAAAGCTGGCTGTGAAGGCCCAGATCTGTAAACCCAGCACCCAAGAGGCTGAGGCAGGAGAATCAGAAATTCAAGACCAGCCTGAGCTGAGTAGCTGTGTCTCAAAACACCAAAAAATCCAAACCCAAAAACAAACCACCACTTCACACTGTCACGGGTTCGCCACCACTGCCTTAGGAAGTGTCCCCCTTGTGCAGGCCCAGGGTAGTGAGGGGAGCTGCAGTGCGGGACCTCTGTAACCTTTGACTGTTGGGGTTCAGCTAGTGTTATAGGGCTCCCCCAGCTGCTGCACTTGCTCCTGTCCACCTGAATCCACAGGTCAGAGCTCCAGCCCCTTCCTCCTGAGGCTGGGGAGACCTCAGGAGAACTGGCGGGTCTTCCTGGGGCTCCTGCCCCAACATTGGCCTCATTCAATGATGCTGACAATGGTGGCTCTGCTGAGGATGCAGCTGACCACAGTGGCCACTGTCCATGGAGCGTGCGCTGTGTGCCATATATTGCGCCAGGTGCTTTGTCTGTGTCACCTAGGGAGGGAACAGGGACAGCCCTGACTCTGCCCAGAGTTTAGGGAATGGATGGGGCCAGGAGCCAGTTAGGGCTCCCTGCCCCCCCAGCTCTCTGGTCACCTTGAGAGTAGCAGGAACCCAGTGACATTTGTGCCTTCTGTGTTTCTTGTGCACCACTTCTTCCAAGTTTTAATAAATGTTGAGAATCTAACATGTCTTTGTCAATTTATAAGTTTTTCAGCCAGTTGTCTGAATTTTATAATTTCCTTTATTCCTGAATATAGTGAATTGTTTTTTAATTTAAATGGCCATAAAATAGTACTTGATGAGTGTATTACATGATGTATGCTAACAGCCATTCTTGGGGGCATTGCAGAATTTTATTCTTTGCAGGAGATTTTGAAACATGTATTCTGTTAGCCTAGCACAGGAATTTGGCTTCAGGTAAGTTAGTCTGGGACTCAGTTTCCTGCAGGCAGCCCTGTGAAGATGTGGGTACAGCCACACGGGGTGACAGTGCTTCAGCTGGGTCCCGAGATGTCATCAGGGGGGTTCCCTGGGTGGAGAGAAGGAGGCCACACACAGCACACTGGGCCCTTCCCTGGGGCTCTTTAGACAGCTCGTGTCGCAGCCAGACACTTGTACGTTACTTTTAGCGTGGTGTGAAATTGGATGCTCCAACCATGGGCTGATCCCTAATCACAGCCCACGAGTGTGGGCTTCAGGTCATACTGCGTCACCTCCTGCAGCTGCTTGGGGGTGTCTCAGTCCTCCCTGGGGTGGGGCCTGTGACGGCTGATGGCTGCAGTGATGGAGTGTATAGAATTACTGGGACATACCAGGCACCAGTAGCAGGGTGACTAGAAATAGCCCCACTATTTAGGAGGGCCTCTGGGTGATGTTTGTTATCTATGTGGTTGATGTAACTCATTTTGATAGGACACTGTGGAAAACCACACTCATTCACACAGTTGTTAAATGTCTAATGCGGTGGCTGAAAGCGGTTTAAAAACCTCAAGTTTTCCTGTCAACAGGGCAAGAATAAAGTCATACAGAAAGCAGATGTCTAGTCATTCGAGAACTACGTGAGACACTGAGACTTTCTCTCTCCCCTCGCCATCGTTCCGCAGGGAGCAGCTGGTGGCCCCCGAGGACCTGCTGGAGTGGCTGCGGCCCTTCTGTGCGGACGACACCCTGCCCGTGCAGCCTCGTGTCCGCGTGCTGCAGGTCTTGGAGCAGTCCTGCCGCCTGACGGAGGAGGACAGCAGGCTCCTGGTGTTCTTCCGGACAGAGGCCATCCTCAGGGCTGCCTGGCCTGGGAGGCAGGTAAGGATGGGCACCCGCCCGCCATCCCAGCGCTCTGAGAGGCTGAGGCAGGGGGAATCACAAGTAAGAGGTCAGCACTGATCAGAGGTTAGTAATTGAGTCCCTGCAGTCCAGCTTCCTTTCTATGTGGGATCACACACGTATGTGCTATTCGTGTGTCACACACCACACACATTAATGACTTTTATCTTCATAGCAACTAGGACCTTTCACAAAATCCATTGCCTGTGGTGACCGGCTTCACACTGTGCTGGGCAGGAAGGGCCCACCTTCCTTCTGGTGTCACAGCGGATACCATAGGAGACACAATGTTGTGTCTTCTCTGCGCCAACCTGCAGCTCCCTCTGTCCTCCTGAAGGTCCTCCCCAACTCCTGCAGGCTTCACCGCGCCTTGACTTCCCTACGCAGGAACTTTAAATATCTACTGTTACCTCCCATCATGAACGCTCAGGAGTGGGAGGGTGGACTCCTTCTGAACCCCCGAGTCCCTGTGTGCAGAGCTTGAATACTTGTCACCGGAGGAACTGAAACACTCATTCCTCAAGGAATGAAAGGCTGTGGTTGTTGAAATCTGGCTTATATTGCACCCCAGGGACAGTGCTATGGCTCGTGTCTAGATGCCCCCCTGCCAAAGCCTCATGCGCTCATAGGTAGGGGTTTTTGGGGATGGCTGGATCTGGGGGGCATGAATATTGATGAAGAGTGTATGATAGCTGAATTAGTGTTCTGATTGGTGTACCATAGTTCTGTGGATAATGGAAGCCCACAGGGATGGGGGTGGCACCAACCCATAGGCTTTAGCCATGGAATTAAAGGGAAAGGGAGGCGGGCAGGACAGCAGGCAGCCTGTTTTCCCTCTGTGCTGCCCCTCTGCCATGCCACCTGCTTTAGAGCCAGCCCACTGTGGACTGAAACCTCTGCAGAATGTGAGCTGACCTTTAACTTGTATGTGCTGGGTATTTTGTCTTAGCAATGAGAAAAGTAACTAAGACTGACAAGATCCAAGAGCTGGCACCCTGAATCAAGTGCTTCAGCACCCATAATTATCTTCTGCAATTGTGTTTCCTTCTAGGAAATAAAAGAGGTGAATGTTATTATTTATTCTTTAGAGCTGCAGAAACTGAGAGTATAAAAAAGATGGATTTATCAACAATTGTTTAGTCTTACAAGATTGCAGAAATGAAGTATGATGAAAGAGCCACCACTATGTAAGATGTACTCTCACCAAGTGCCACGTCCAGGCTCAGGAGCACTCAGGGCCCCACTAAGGAGCAGCCTGAGCGCAGGGATGCCGCAGGCTGCAGGGTAAAGCGCGCGCTTAGGAGCGGGAGTGTGCACACTGACCCCGTCCCTGGGCGAGCCTCTGCTCTCCCACCTCAAAGCTTCCAGTCCGCACCCTGAGGCGGTCGAACTCCACCACACTGGGAGCCTTCTGCAGACAGGCTCACTTTCCTCTGCCCTGATCACCGGGGCCAGCCAGGACCACCAACCAGGCTGGCATCTCACTGGGAGTCATGTAGCTCTGAGGACAGAGAATACGAGGAGCCAGAGGAAGCCAGGGAAAAGCAGTGTCTTGTGTGCTGCATTAAAGCTCTGGAATACGCATTTGACCCCTGGGCCCAAACTCTTCACAAGTAAGCGTTGCTGCCGTTCCTTCCTTTAAGCTTTTTGCCATGTTCCAGTTGCTTGAAGAACAGTTTGGTAGTTTCCTGTGATCTCGATGCTTCGGAATATTTCTGAGATTATAGTTTCTCCATAGCTTCCCTTTTTCCAGAAACAGGATTTAAGGCAGCTGAGCCTGTATTACTGAGCCTCCTTTTTTGTGCACTTTTCTAAACTCTGGGCTTTGTCGCCAGCACAGACCGTCTTCCTCATTCGCCCAGTCCGCATCAGCTCCTCATTTCACCAGGGTGTTCCTGTGGACCAAACTTTCGGACTCCAGAAAGTCTGTCTCCAGGTGTCGCAGAGACTGGGGAAAAGTGGCCTCACTCCCTCATCCTTCGCGTTCCCCTTTCCTGCTTTCCTGTCACGCAGCAGTGACCGCGTGCCGGCAGCTGCTGAGCAAGGTCTCTTCCGTGTTTGCCAGCAGAGGTCGGAACACTTCCGTGCTGGCTTCATCTCTGATCTTCTCCAAGAAACAGACGTGCGAGTGTCTCCCTTCCTGCCTTAGAAATAAGGCATCCTGTGTCTGCCTGACATCACTGGTTCAGATCTCCTTTGGAGGACAAGTGAATTAGACGCAGAACTTGGACTTGTACCTGACCCGGTTCCTTGCTCCTTGGAAAATGCGTACAGGAAAACCAAGGTTTCAGAATGGAAACACCAGCAACTCCTAGGGCGTCACAGAGCCACATGTGTAGTTCAGAGCCTCTCTTGAATTGTTACTTCCCAGAACATCTCTCGAAGCAGTGGAAAGATCAGGATGCAGGCAAACGATGTCTCTCTGTGTCTCCACTGGTGCCGTAGCCGCGGGACCCTGAGGATACACCCACGTCATGCGAGGCTTTGTGGCGAGGATGAGGACCTTGAGCGAGGGAGGCGGGCACCCCACAGCCCACATTGCCCTCTCCCTGTTGCCAGGAGCCCCACAGCAGCCCGTCTTTCACCCTCCACACCTTTCCCTTGCCTCCTTGGTAGTGTTCAGGGCAGAAAGGCTTCCTACTGTCCAGAGATGAGAACAGATAATGTTTCGTAGTGCTGGGTCCCCGGGCTTGTGACCTGTGACCTTCCCTGTCGCAGCAATCCTCTTAGGGCTCCATACTTAATTATCCTCCTGATGCCAACCATGTGGCCACAGATTGCCCCGGGGGGAAGCCAGCCAGCTGCTGCAGAACTCAGGCTTTGTGGAGAGGCACCAGTTTCCCACCTTCTAGAGACTGAGAATCAAAAATCCAGGCGCCCTCATTTTTCAACAGTGAGACTTTTTTTCTCACCCCGGGAATGTCCCTGCCACAGGTCAGAGGCCGGGACCAGAAGCAGCGTATGCACCCTGTGCTAGTTCTTATCTGTACTTTTCGGCCTTTGCAGTTTTCTAGTTAACTGATGCATAATGCATGTGGCTCAAAATACTGATGTTTCCACTGAAAAGTCCTGTGCCTTGGCACGCCTCTGACCCTCAGGCTTCCGTGAAAGGGAGCACACGGCTTAGTATCTCACCTTTAGGGTTCCCCTGGGTCTGGCCTTGAGTTGAAGACAGCCCTGCACCTCAGATGCAGCCACGCGGCTCACTGCACTCAGGAGCCTCTGTGCGCACAGCCGCTGGTTCGCGCGCCGAAACCCTGCCAGTGCAGCGTGCACCTTGGCCAGTCAGCGCTCTGGGAGCGAAGCAGAAGTTCAGTTTGCACAGCCATGTTTAGCTCCTTAGAAATAACTCATTGTTGCCTAGATGTTTTCAAAGCTAGGACTCATGGGTGTGATTTGTGCAAACCACTATTGGGGAACACTTGGTGTTAAGAATGTGTGGGCACACGTGCGACATACCCCAAGGCTGTGAGATCACACAGTCCTGGAACAAGAAGAGACTTCCAAAAGTTTCCTGTTTCTGCCATAAAGAAGGGCAGACTTGAGGCTTTTATGGGTAAAGCGATACAATTTGAGATCATACTCATAAGTGAAATAAATCAGAAATGCACGTGTAAATATCTTATTATCTCACTAGTGTGAGATGCTGGAAGAAACAATATATGGCTATGTATGACTGTATGTATATGTAATATATTTAGGACAGCCATTCATAGTCTTCCGTTAGGATATAAATTCACTGAGGGTAGAGGTCTCAGAGACGGTCAGTAAATACTTGTTGAATAAATGAATACTAAATCTTTACTTGCCCAAGGTCACCCTTGAATGGCATGACCAAGACATGTGCCTGTTGCTTCTGATGGAGGCGGACACCACGCCCCTGTGTGCAGGTGGTGGGACAGATGGACAGCGAGGATGGGCGCCGAGAGAGGTCCCCCGGGGGGCCTGGCATCCATCCATGCACATGGCTGCGTTTGTGCTCTGCGCTTTGCTGGCAGTGACTTGTGGCCAGCCGGTCGGCTCTGAGGAAGTGGATGGTCTGACTTGAGCGAGATGTGAAGGTTGAAACACATCCTGGGCCTCTCCTCTCCTCCCCAAGCCGCTGTCCTTGCTGGGCCTGCAAACTCCAGAGGGCGCAGACTCTGTGAACCATGTTCGTTCTTTTCAGCTTTGCCCTCTCCAGAGGAGGGATCCAGATGTGTGCGCGGCTCAAGTTCATTCCTGCTCATTGTCCTCCCCACGTCCGGCGTGGTCACCTGATTGTCACTATGACACCCTGGGGTTGTGAAACTGGAACTCCAGCTCAGCACTGTCCAGGCCGAAGGCCTTCACTCCTGGCCCTGGGCCACTCTTCCTTCTGGTGTCCAGGAAAAGAGGTTCAGCACTGGTGCTTGGAAGGTTCTGGGCCCTGAAGAGCTGGTTTTGGCTCCCCTGTCCTGCTGTGGCTCTGTGGGGGCCGTGTGTGAGCAGATAGAAGTCAGAGTTGGAGTGCACTGTTTCTGCCTTTCCCGTAGGGCAGGATCCTTGCCCATGTAACCACTGCTCAGCTCAGTGTGGAATGGTGGTGCCTGGTGACTTGCCTCCCCAGAGGGTCTAAAGGCCCGGATCCTGTGCGGGGAAGACAGCCAAGGCTGCTCACACCTTGGCCACGCAGCTTTGGGCTCACGGCCCAGCATCTCCACTCAGCCGGGGAAGCTCGTGGGGCCTTGCAGCCACCCTGTCCATGTCTCCAGGGTGGAAGTAGGAGTCGCTGTAGTGCAGGTAGATGAGACAACACTGCAGGAGTGCTGATCCCAGCCTGGGGGGGGACCTCCCGCTGGAGGCCACCACACTGTGGGGACACAGAAGCCTGGTGGGTTGGGCGCCAGGAGGTTGGGCGCCAGGACATCCTGATCTGATTATCACGCTGCTCCATTGTCCCTTTCGAGCCCTGCTGCTGGGACCTGGGACAGCCAAGCCGTTTCCTCTGTGTAAAGTACGGTCTCCAGCAGATGTGCGACCCAGCATGGTGGGGTCGCTGCCATCCGCCGCCCCCTCCTCCACCACCACCACCACCTCCTCTTCCTCCTCTTCCTCACTCAGGAGTCAGTGGGGCTGCGGCTCCCCAGGGCCAGCCAGATGGCGGTCACCTCATGAGCTACGCAGGAACCAGTGACTCCACAGTGATGTTGGTGAAATTACTTCCTGGGCCTGGAGCCAGAAGGACTGCAGAGTGAATGTGTAGAAATAATCTGTAGCTCACACCCATTCCCCTTCCCCTTGCACGGAGACTTGCGCATGTCTGTGTCCTTGTCTGCGTCTCTGGTTAGCACAGATTCCTCCTTGGCGTGGGCATCTGTGTATCTGGACACAGACTGCGTTAGCAGAGGCTGCAGCGTGGGAGACTCGGACCCGGCTCGCCTTCACGCTGGGCACTGCTCTCCAGTGCAAAATACGAGGACCGTGGTGTGAAGGGAAATCATTCATTAAGCAGAGAGGAGTTGAGAACTCGGTCCTGCACGTCTGTTGCACTGGGAATGGAAATGTGAAGGAAGATATTTTATTTTGACTTATAGCAAAAACATCACCCAACAGATGCACTTTAGTAAAATCTTTGATTTCAAATTAGGAAAAATTTCTAGGCAACATGTGGGCTAGCAGTTTTCTCATTAGAAAATAAGTTTGAAGTAGAAAATTAGAAAATAATTTTGGATTTCAACTTTTAATAATTCATTTGATTGTGGAGTATGGTAAAATGCTACAATTTCAAATCAAACAATTCCATATTTGAACATGATGTGTGCCAGGTAAGTGGAAGTCTTTTTTTTTTTTTTTTTGGAAGTCTAATTTTTCAGTCTGAATTATTTTGGTAAAGAAAGATGAAAGCCTTCTATGGTTTGGTAAATCTAAACATTTTTAATATCACTGTTTGCAATTGAGTTAGACCTAGATCTTTACACATGTTTAAATTCTTCGTGGTCCACGTGTGCAGTACGCAGTGCATCCATTTCTGCATGGAGCTGGTGCTGCACGCCACACATCTCAGTCCCTTTTCCGTCCCTTCCTCTCTCATCCCACGTCCTCATTTCTTGGTCCCCTTCCTGATTCCATCTCCCTGTTTTCCCTCCGTTTGCTTTTTATTTGTACTTTGTGCCTCTCAAGGAAGGCAGACCCCAGGGTCCCGCCCAGGGCCCTCCTCACCCTCGGTGTGCCTTTCCCTTTCCCGGCAGGTGGACGTGGCCGACGTGGCGAGTGCAGAGTGGCGCTCTGCCCTGTTTGAGGAGTTGTTGGAGTGCAGCCGCCACCAGGCCGAGTTCCAGCACCTGGCTGTGCTCTTGCAGGCCTGGCCCCCTCTGCAGAGTGACTGCACGTGAGTACCAAGGGAGGACAAGCCGGGGCCGAGTGCCTTGGTGGGGACCTCACTTCTGAATCCGAAAACAGCTTCTTCAGGAAGCCACGGAAGACACCTTGGCCAGGGCTGGGCTGCGGGGCTGTAGGGCCGAGAGCTCAGGAGCACAGAGCCCTGGGTCCTTTCATGCCCAGTCTCATTGACCGTGCCCTGTGGGCTGTGATAGCAGGTGCGAGCCCTGGGTCCCACCCTCCGCATGGACATGAGACAGAAAACCAAGACAAAAACAGACAGGGAGGGGCACACCTGTCAGCCTAGTACTCTGCAGACTCAAGACAGGAAGATCACATGTACAAGGCCAGCCTGGGCAATTCAGGTATTTCAAGGCAGCTGCACTGCATAGCCAGATTCTGCCTCAAAAAAATAAAATCAACATAGAAAGCTTATTGGCCTGGCAAAGGGGCACAGTAGCATGTGCCTGTGGTCCCTGCTTCTGGGCAGGTGGAGGCTTGAGGGTCGCTTAGAACCAGCCTGGGCCACAGATAGGAAGATTTTCTTAAAAAAAAAAAAAAAAAAGAAAGAAAGAAAAGAAAAAAAGCAACAAAAGCTGCTTTGATTTCTTCTCCTCCCTCAGAATTTCAGCTGGCGGCTTCCTTCTCCCTGCAGACCTTGGCAGGCTCCGCACATGACTTTTCTTTTAAATGCGGCCCTTGCCGCTTCCACGCCCAGGAGGCCTTGCGCCTCTCCTCGCCCGTCTGTCTCAGCATCGCAGCTCTTGTGTGTGAACAAGGACCCCTTGAGATCATGCAAGGATTATCATGTGTGGCGTACAGAGCCCCACCTCAGTCGTTCCTCAACAGGGCCTGCGCCATCCCCTGCTCTGTGCGGGGTCCGCTGACCACGCGTGAGGTGGAGGAGGCCAGATCAAAGCAGCTGCTGGCCCTGGGCGGCTGCCTGGGCCCCGCTGGGCTGGCCCTGCTCAGCCTTTCCCCTCAGCATGTGGCCTCCCTGACCACTGTGCTGCACTTTGAGGCCTCCCGAGGGCCTCTCATCCGCCCCCTTGGCTCTCTGAGTGGGCGATCAGGATTCAGCCCAGGCCAGGACCAGCCCTGCTGTCCCATGTCCGGAACCTAGCACTTCACTAAGGAGATGGCAGAGCCTTACAGACAGAAACATGTTAAACAAACAAGGTCAGGGCCGCTCCTAGGGCTATGCCAGGTGTGTGGATGTGGGGAGCGCAGCCAGGGGAGGAGAAAGGTGCAGAGAGCGGCACACGCCCAGTACCTCACTCCCTCTGCCCTCCTTGCTCTGCGCCAGGCACCGAGTCAGCATCGGTCAGATACAGGACACCTCAGGAAGTGCGAGGCATGGCCTGCTGATGGTCCACCACTTCCTCTGCCTCTGCCATGTGGGCCTGGGCCCTGCTCCCCCTGCCTCCCTGGCACAGAGGGCTGCTAGGACCGACAGGAGCCAGAGTTTCACTTGTTCTCATGATACTGGGTCAAACCCTGGAGTCCATCTCCAGCCCTTGTTTTGAAATAGGACCTCATTTAGCTTCTGAGTTGCCCAGGCTGGGCTCAGCCTTGTCATCCTCCTGCCTCAGCCTCCCAGAGTGCTGTGGGCACCACCACCCAGCGCGGAGCCAGCATTTGTGTAGTATAGCAAGGTGTGCCTGGTGTTAAAGGTACTTGGTGGAGTCACCAGCATGGGGGCTGAGTCCCCCTGGCTTCCCTGGCACAGGGACGCCCAGCAAGCTGCTATTTGCCCCTGCCCTGTGGTGAGCCCCGGAGAGTGCCCATCCAGCCTGAGTGTAATTCCCCGGCAGTGCTTGTTTGTGCACACAGTGGGCCCCTTCCCTGTGTCCAGGTCTCTGACCGGGGCCAGAGCACTAACCTCTGCTGTGCCTGCACCCTCCTGTCAGGGCCGGTGTGACAGGGAACCCGTGGCTGAGACTGGCGACAGCGATGCTGACTCGGTGCCCGGCGCAGAGCAAGGAAGACCTAGGGAACGAAGTACTGAGGATGTGCCGCTCTCTGCGCCTCTCCAAACAGGCGCTGCCCGTGGAGGTGAGTGGGCCTGGGGCCGGCAGCCAGTGTCTTTGGCAGCCAGGGGTGGCTGACAGGCACCTGGCTTAAGCCGAGGCCGGTGAAGGCCCAGCAGGTAATGGGCAGTGCAGGGAGCCAGGCAAGGCTGGCAGAGCCCTGCAGTGGGCACGGAATTCTTCGCCTGGTGCTGTGCTGAGTCTAAAGACCCTGAATTGCCAAGAGATACTTGATCCTTGCCGGTGAAGTGAGCAGACACGAGTGCTGGGGGGGAAGTTGCCTGCGAGGACTTTGGGTTCTGTTTGTGCCAAGCAGGCGTGGAGTTCAGAGCAGCAACAGGACCTTCATCCCAAGAGCAGTGCCCAGTGAACTTGGGGTGGACCCAACACCCACAGTTGGGGCGCAGGGAAAGTGCTGTGGCACAGGCAGGGTTGGTCTCTCCTCTGTGGCGGGGCGCCCTGTGCTCCTAAAGAGCAGGTAGTGAAGAATCAGTTCCAGCGCGTGGGGCCAGTGCGCAAGATCATGCCTAGCACACAGGACACCAAGCTCCAGCCCAGCACCCAAAATTTAAAAAATTTTAAAAGCAGACAGCAGTTCTGCAGGTGACAGCCGCCTCCTGGCAAGTGTAGCTGTGGCTGCAGCGCTGGACAGAGCCATGGGCAGACAGGCCCCTGCACCAGCACTGTGGCCAGGCACACGGAGTCCACCAAGCCCCAGAGGGGGGTGGTGTGGTGCTGGCACCTGTAATCTTGGAGGCTAAGGCAGGAGGATCACAAGTTGCAGGCCAGCCTGGGCAACTGAGTGACTTAGGGTGATCCTGTCTTGAAATAAAAAAAACCGGGGATGTATCTCAGTGCAAAGGCCCTAGGTTTAATCCCCAGCACCAGAGAATGAAGAAAAGCAAACGCTAGCGGAGGACGAGGTCACAAGCAGCAAGGCAGGACGGGCAGCCAGGCCTGAGAGCTGTGCGTGGGAGCTTTGTCCTCCCAAGTGTTGGCAGTAGTGGATGCAGTTTTGCATCCCCCATGAAGAACCTGAAGGTCTCCCCTCCCCTGTGGGGAAGTCGCGCCGGAGCTGACCTCCCCACCCCGCTCCCTGGAACTGCGGAGCCAGGACAGTTAAGCTGGCGGGTGCAGAGAGAGAGTGATGCGGGGAACGCAGTGAGAGCGGCCTCCCGAGCCCCGGTTGGTTGGCTGCTTCCCGGTATCCTGTTTTATCTCCGAGCTAGTCATGTGAAGGGAGGACTGGAGATAGCATGTGTGGGAATTGTTCTCCATCTCCCACTGCTGGTGGAGCATGAGGGAAAGCTCAGCTGCGTGTGAGCCTCGAGCCTGCACCCTGCCCCGGCCGCGCCGGCCTCCGTCCTGGGTCCCAGCACTGTGTTCCCTGTGTTCCTGCCAAGGTCAGGCATCCCAGGTGGCGAGCTCAGCCCTGCAAAACAGCTCGCCGTCTTTTCTTCTTTGCCACTTCCTTTGTGCACATTCTGTTTTTGGCACTCCTGTTGCAAAGGGCTGTCACTGTTACCTTCTTAAAAAGCCTGTTCTGCAACACCCCATTAAGCTTGTGAGTGGAATGCGAGTGCCCTGTGGAGAGCCTTGCATTTCACTGCCCCCACCACCACCGAATCCGTAGAAGTGGGCGTCTTGGGTGGGTACCCTGATACCAGGCCTGTAAACACAGTTGAAATGTTTCCTGCTCCTGTGAATGACAGCCGGGGATGCCACCAGCCCCACTGACAGTGGTACCGGCTTTGGTTACTGTCCTCTGGCCCCCTGTGCAGTGTCTATAACACTGATTCCCACACTCACCCGTCCCCACAGAACAGAAGGGCCTGGGCAGGGCCTACCAGGGCCGGGAGCGGCTGGTAAAGTGAGTTCTAAGCCACTCGAAGCAAGTGCAGGGTGGTCAGGGTGTGCGTTACATGTGCGTTCTCAGCCCGGGCTGTGGCAGGGCAGAGGTGCCACCCCGCTCACCCTCTGTGTCCTGCAGGGCGTGAAGGAGCTGTGCCTGCTGCTGCGTGACCAGGCCCTGCCACTGCCATCCCTGAAGCTGCTGCTGGAGCAGCCGGAGCCCCAGCTGCACGCCCTGGCGCTGGAGCAGGTCTCTGCTGTCATGCAGGTAGGGCCGGGTGAACGCGGTCCCGTGGCTGGGCTTCTTTCCAGGACCCCTTCCCAAAACAACTTCACCTGCAGCGGTGGTGCATACCTGTCACTCCAGTGCTGGGAGGGAGGCTGAGGCAGGAGGATCACTGAGTTCAAGGCCAGACTGATCTACTAGAGAGGCCCTTCTAGACCTCATTTTGGTCCAAAAAACCCCACATTTGTAATCCCATGGGCAAGCTGCTGAATTTCAGTGTTAATTCCAGTCTACCACTTCCAGTGTGATGCATAGTGAGAATAAAGGCACTAAGGCATGTTTGTAGTCCTGAAGAGCCAAGGGGTCCTACGTCCAGCTAGTAAGACGGCCACCTGGAACAAAGGCCTCGGCTTAGGGCCAGCCCAGGTTTCATTCATTCATGAAGAAGAGAGTGGCTGGGGACAAGTGACCATGAGAGTGGCAGAAAGTTATGTGAGTGCCGAGAGCT
>PVLA01008770.1:58452-84327 GCA_004027455.1 Hydrochoerus hydrochaeris | reverse complement strand
TTGATAGTCTATCCTTAGTTTCTTTTAAGGAGTTTTGCCAGCTTTCAATGGAGTTTTTAATTTCCTGGTAGTCTCTTTGAATCTGCTTCATGTATTCTATATTTTCTTTATATTCTTTATTGAATGTTTCTCTCCTTTTTTTGTGTTCCTCCCTTCTTTTGTCTGTATCATCCTGAGAGATGCTTCCTGAGAGCATTTCCTTTATTACTCTACTCATATCCTGCTTTACCTGATTTAATATTTCAGTTTTGATCTTGTCTACAAGGTCCCGAAGATATCTCTTAATGTCCATTGAAGCTATGTCTGATGTTGTGTGTTTGCTGCCCTCAGTCTCCCTTGTTTTTCCTTCTCCTGGATCAGTGCTCTCAGGGTTCTGGGCTGGGGGCCTCTTCCTGCCTCTCTCTCCTGTCATGGCCCTGGCTTCCTCCACACAGGTCACATTGCAGGTCTCAGCCCCCTTCCCTGTTGGCCATGTTTCCTCTGAAGCACTCGAGCGAGGGACCTCCACCCTCTCCTGGCTGCTCTTGTCACTGAGGTGTAAGCAGCAGCTGTGTATGCCAGCCCCTCCCCATGGGGCCAGCCAAACTTCAGGTGCCTTCATGTGGTTAGTGCGTGCTAGGCACAGGGAATCGAATCAGGACAGCTCATTGGGTCCCGGCCAGGGGCGCGGCCCAGTCCAAGCAAATCCCACGAATCTGCTCTTGGGAAGGAGGAACCAACTGAAGTCACTGTCACTCCCAGTTCAGGTTCCTCCTGCCTGATTCCAACATGTCGCCCATTTGGTTGCACCCTTCCTGTGTGTGTGGGGGTCTCATTTCCAGCACTGACTGTGGATTAATGAAGGTCCCTTCACTGGCTCCGCTCTCTGTTGGGCTCACCAACCCCTGACTTCAGCGCTGCTGTGCTTCCTGTGAGTGGCAGCGGGAACGAATTTGGGCAGCTCTGCTGGCTGGAGCAGATTCAAGCTGGTGCAAACTTGGCGGGTCGCCATGAAAACACTGTGTCCTGTAATTTTTAGCTGTTTCAGTTGTAGTCCCAAAGTATTTGAAGAGCTTTTTTATGTTTTAATTTCTTCCTGTGTTAAGAGGATCCATTCCCCTCTGTCTGGGTCTCTCCAGGTTGTTTTATTCTGGCAAATGAGTTGTTTCTCCTGGGAGGCTTTGTATTTTGTTGCTCACTGATCAGCCATCTTCAATACCACATCTTTTTTTTTTTTTTTTGTACCAGGGATTGAACTCATGACCTTGCACTTGCAAGGCAGGCACTTAGGCTGCTGAGCTAAATCCCTGGCCCTCAAAATAATGTTTGACCAACTGTTTGGCCACTGGACTATCTGAGCACCATGTAGCCCAGTCAAGTTGACAAAACTTACTCTCATGGGGATCGTCTAAACATTTGAGCTGAACATCATGGTCCTTCTGTCATGTAGAGACTTTAAGGAGGAGAGAGATAAAATTTTTTCTGGAAGAAAAATGCATTACTGAGATTAAGAGATGGTTTCATAGCAGTGTGGTGTGGTGGGGTGGATATCAAACTTGTGTTTTTGGTTTTCTTTTTTCTTCTTTTTTTTTGAGATGGGGTTTCACTATGCAGTTTTGGGGGTCTTGAAGTCATTTTGTAGCCTAGGCTGACCTTAAACTTGCAGTGATCCTCCTGCCTCAGTCTCCTGAGTGCTGCTGGAATTACTGGCACGTGCCACCATGCCCAGCAGCTGTGTGTACCTTATAACCTGTGACTTTTGGACATTTAGGATCTCGATTTTCTTGTTTTTTGAGGGGGATGTCTTTCATAAAGTAGTCAAAATACTCCTTCAGATCAGTTATAACCAGGCTAAAATAGCCCACAGACTTGAGATTTTGGGATTCTTCGTTCAAGTGATACAAAAGGGGGCATCATAGAGACAGAAAGATTGGTCTTACTGAAAAGTTCTGACTCTGCAGGAGCCTGACAGGACACCTTTCTTTTTGTGCACATCCAACACCAAGTCGCTACTGCATGGGGTAGTGGGCTCCCCATGTAGGTGACAAGCTTCTTAGTAGAAGACTCTAGGGCCACAGATGGGGATCATTGTGAAAGACTCATGTTTCTCTGCTTCCCAGACCTCTTGAGACCCAGACCAGGGCCTGGAGGGGGTTGCTCAGAATGGAGGCACCATGTGTGAGCTGTGTTTGACCATTCTTTGCCTTAACTAAAGCACAGGAAGCCAGTTAACTCTTGCTATGTGCCATGCATGGCTTAATGCTTTGCTAATAGCTGAGATGTCAACTAAGATGGGCATCACATGCAAATGGCTACCGGCTACCGTACCAGTACCATATCGACTCATTAGAGTGATTGTTGTTTGGCCATTATATGGGCTGTTGCATCCTAATAATGGGCAGGAAGCAAAGGACCTAGCAACTAGACAGTAAAGTTAGGTGTGAACCTTTTGCCATCTCACCCAGCCACTTGGGGAATTTAGCTTGCTGACCATGGGTCTGGCCCTGTAGGTAGAGGAGAGCTGGTTTCCAGAAGAGGACTTGTTCATCCGTGGATGTAATCCCACTAAATTTTAAGGTTACTTCAAATTTCCACGAGACTGTGAGACAGCTCAGGAAAGGAGATGGGTCATCAGAAAGCAGTATGTACATTCTAGGCTGACGGAAGCTGCAGGTGCACCGAAGTGTAGGAAAATCTGCAAATACCAAGTGGTGGAGATGGGATGCAGTCTCGTGGGGTTTGCTGACTTGTCCCTTGTCTCAGGCAGTTTGGATCCCAGGTCAGCTCTTACAGGCTGTGGGATCTGTTCAAGTTCCTGACTTCTATGCAGGGAAGGCAGGTCCATGACCCCACCCAGGTACATACAAGGGAGGAGATCCTGGCCAAGGGTGCTGCTGCTCTGCACAGCTCTCTCTTCCTCCCCTGATTCACTTCCTGTAAAGCAAGGCATTCTGGTTTTCCAGAGGCTTTGTTCACCAGCCCGACAGTAAGACTTTTGAGAGCTTTCTGACCCAGCTGGGAGCTCCCTGTTACTGTACTTGTCTATTGGCAAGATCACTCTGTCTATGATGTGGGGAGATGTGGAAGGGAATGAGACTAGGGGTGAAAAGTGCCCATATGAAAGAGGCTCCGACAGTGGTTTGTCCTCTCCACCTTCTAGGCACTATTACAAGGTGCCATCAGTGAGTCAGGAGGGGATCCTCACCAGACACAGAAACTGCCCCCACCTTGGTCCTGGGTTTCTAGCCATTAGAACTGGGAGACTTTACTTCCTGTTGCTCAAGCTGCTAGATTTGATGGTTTGTTAGCAGCTCAAGGAACTAGGACAGAAGTCACAGTAGAAGAGCTGGAGTCACCTCTTTGGAAATCTTTCTCTAATGCCCATGTGGGCTCCAGGTCAGCAGAGCCACAGGGATGTAACTTTGCCCTTAGTGGGTGCTGTGTCATGATGTGACCAGAGAGTGAGCTCTGACTTTTTCTCACTGCTGGCTGAGCCTTCCCTGCCTGGCTAGGAGCCAGCACTAACAGCTTCATGCCCAAAGGAACCAGAGCCAGACTGGCCTCACCCCTACCCTTCACCTGATTGAACTCTGTGTCCCTAGCCCAGAGCTTACAGTGACGTGTCTTGGTGGCTTCTCACTGCCAGGACTCACATCTTCCCACAAGGAAGGTAACTTCAGACTGGCTTGCAGTGGAGACAGGGTAGGGAGTGAGGGGACAGATATGAGTGGTGTCAAAGATTTGAACTTATTGGGTGGCTCTTTGGGAGCAGAAATGACAAGAAGAGGCTAGGAAGTCCCTAGCTTTGGGTGCTGCATTTGAGTGGATGGAGGATTTTGGTGTGTTTAAGTGCTGGGAGAGATGAGGTGGTGACAGTGATACTGCATTAAGGTCCAACTTTGGAGGCAGCCTACCCTTAGCCTCTGCCTCCTGCTGGTTCCTGGGTGCCTCCTTCTGGTCACTGGACTCTTGTTTGTGTCACCACCTTCTGTTTTGCTTCCCCCCACTCCTATTCCTGTCTCCCCTGCCCTAGTCTGTCTCCCCTAGAATCCAGGCAGCTAGTCTGGTGGTGCACCTAGGGCAGGATGCTTGTGTCCATGGTCAGATGAGGACAGCCTCCTCTGCTGGCATGCCCACACCTGCCACCACAGCCTGGCCTCTCTGCCATGTCTGCTTGGAGTTCAGAACACAGGAGACAGCAGGAATGAAATGGGGAGTAGGACCAGTCCACTTCCCTGCTCCTTCCAGCCCTGCAAGTGTACTAGATTTGATAAGAAAATTTTGTGTACAGCTTATTGGAGTGACATGGATTAAGCAATAAGGAACGTTCCCCTTCCTGGAATCTCCACACTCATTCCCAGAGGACAGCAGCTTTGGCCTCTTGACTGCTTTTCTTACAATATCAAGTCCTTTTCCTTCATTTCTATTAATGAGATCACTCAAAAGTGATTAAACCTTCTGGTTTTGCAACTCATAAATTATCCAGCATAGTAGCTGGAAGGGAGTTTGGAAAGAATCCCTGTGTGAAGCCTTGTTTTCTATAGAGGAGAACCAGTGATGTTAACTGACCTTCTGGAGGTCACACACTGCAGGGCTCTTGTTACCTGAATTAGCTGTTCACTTTCCTTTCTCATCTTGGAGCTGGAGACCAGGCTGCTCAGATGCTGGCAGAGGAGGAGCACATATTTCTGGAGCAGAGCACTTTCTGTAGCACATGCTGTGCTATGCGTCTATTGCACAAGATCTGTGGTTCCTGAGCAGGGAGGGGTTCTTATGTTTCTCCAGAGGATGCTGCAGGAGTTACAGTTAGAGAGAAGTTACAGATCACACAGCCAGAGAGAAGGGAAAAGGGCAATGTGGAAATGTGACAGAGGAAAAGCTCCTTGGCAATCAATAGGCCAAGCCATAGTGATACTGCTTTTGGTATTTATGGCCACCGTAAAACCAAGGTGAGTGCTGGGCTAAAATGAGAAGCAGGACCTGCTGGGCTGGCCACAGCCTGGTCCCTTAGTGCAGAGCATGGTGGAGCCCAAGTCTTTGAATCCATAAGGGTGGAAAATCAAAGTCATGCTGAGTCTAGGGCAAAGCCTGGACTGACAAGGGCTGGCACCTTGGGCTCATGTCTGACATGGTGCTAGCTTTTTGTTTCTAAATGTTGGAGGTCATAGTCCAAAACCCATGAAAGCCCTCTAGCTAGAGCAGCTGGCACAGTGGTGGATGGGTCCAACTGCAGAGGCAGGAGGTGTACAGAGAACAGTGTGTAGACACCATGGTCCACCATGGCAGGGACAGAACACAGGGACCACAGCAGATGGGAAAGGCACTGGCATGAGATAGGTGGTACTGATCATAGCCATCCAGCACAGTTGGAACCAGCCTATCATCACCAGGAGACCAAACAGGCCTGGCTGTTCCCCAGGGTCCTCTCTTTGGGCTGTTCTGTCTCCAGGTGCTATGGTTTAGATCTAAAATGTCCCCCAAGGGTCACATGTGTTTGGAAGGTGGTTGGATCATGGGGGCACTATGACCTGGAAGGGTGTATTCTCTTCCTTAGCTTCTTTCTTCTCTTTGTGCTTTCTGGCTACCGTGGGATGAGCAGCTGTCCTCCACCAAGCCCAACCACTGTGCTGTTTCTGCCTTGGAGCCAGCTGACCATGGACTGAATCCCTCAAATCATAAGTGAAATTAACGCTTTCCTCTTTTAGGTTGTGAGGGTCAGGTATGGCATCTCAGCAATGACTGCACAAGGGATGGTGGTGTGTGGGAGAGAGCAACAAGAAGCAGTCCCCATCCCCAACCCCCTAGAAGTGTATCTGATAAACTCCCTGTCCCAGCTTTTGCTCTTGCCCCTACCAGGGCTGACCATGTTCCCAGAAGTTTGCTCATGGACCACATGGAGTTCTGGGGGTGGTGATGACTCTTTGCCATATTGCATTCTAGTTGGAGGCCATAAAGTGTCTCACCCTCCATGGGCAAGTAGGTTTGGGGTGATGGAGTGGGGTGAGGCAGTAGTGATTGACAGTGATCTTGCAAGATACCAAGGTCCTTGTTTCCATCAAGCCTGTATTCCCTTCCTGCTGCTCAAGCAGGGCATAACTGAGTGGGCCAAAGCTATCCAAGCCAGTGTTGTGGTTTATCTAAATGTCCCCCCAAAGCCTCATTCAGTCACAGAGGTGACTGATTCTAGCATTTGTGATTGGTTCATTGTCTAGCACTGGGGTTGGTGCTGTGTTTCACTTCACCCACCCAACGGTGGAGCCCGTGTCATGGCTGGAGGTTTTGCCTTTGCTTTTTCACTTTTGTTCTTTGCAGCAGTCATGAAGGGCTGCCCCTCAGCTGTGCCATGCTGTGTTGGAGCCAACTGAGGATGGACTGAAACCCCCAAGACCTGTAAGAAGTAAACCTTTCCTTCCCTAATTTGGAGCATCAGGTATTTAGTCTCAACAAGGAGTGAAAAGTGACCAAGACAGCCAGTACTAGTGAAGAGGTAGTGGTGGGATCAGGAGGAAATGAATGACAAGAGTGGGAAAATCTCGAGCTGAAACAATTTCACATTCCCTCCCCTCCAGAACATTATTTGGGTTGGCCAGTTACATGCTTAAGATCAGAATGAATTCCACAAAGAAACACTTGGATGGAAGTAATTGCAGGTAGAATCGTTTTATTAGTATTCATAGACCTCCAATGAAGAATAATGATGGTAAATCATTAATAGGTATTTTCAGCTGCGTTAAACATTAAACCTGTTCTACAATGTGTTTCACAATTTTACAGCCGTTATTCAGGGCCCTTTGGGATCTTCTTGTAAAAGGCATTGCATAAATGGGATCTGTCCTCATCTTACATTCATCTCACAGCAATGATCTGGTATTTAAGAGGCTCCGAGGCAGCATGTCTTTCAGAAGCAGCTAGGAAGGAAAGGGCAGGAGGAGGGGAGGTGGAAGTTCCTGGGTAAGGGCACCAACCTTTGCTCAAAGGGCTCTGAAAAAGGGGTCGGGTGGGTTCTGGAGAAATTTTCCCATTGGTCTGTGATGCTTCCTGTGAAACCTTATCCAGTATGGCTCCTCTTCAACTGTTCCAAAAAAATCCATGCAGGAATCTTCTTTCTTATGGTCCACTCTTGGCTCCTTGCAATGGGGACCAAAGGACGTGACACAGCTGAGATGGCAGGGGGCAGAAGGACACACCTCTTGTGTCCCACACACTGCTGCTCATCCCACCTTGGCCAGGTCACAGCCCAAACTGTTTCCATGGTGACTGTGAGCACATGAAAGCTCTCCAGCACCAGGAATTGCAGATACAGGACTCCAAGGATGCTCATGAGGGAAAGGCAAGGGACCTCCTTAGTGTGTAGCGGGATTGATTGTCTCCAGTCACCTGAGCTCAGACTTCATTTGAAGTTAGAAACTCCAAAGAGTGGACATTAATAGTCTTGAGACCACAGCATCATATGGCTGCCCTGTGTAGGGCCTGACATTCATGCAGGAGACTTTTGGAAAGGAAGTGGACTGTAGTGGGCCTCTGATTTATCCCTCCATGTGTGGGGCACAGCTACTGCAGGAGAATCTTAGAGTCTCCCTTGAGTCACATTCTTGTGGCAGAAACAAATCCACAATGTGTTAAAGAAAGTGGGAGAGGTAAGCAGTTCATGGGAGGAGGTGATTCATTTCAGTAGTTCTCACTGCTCTATGGGAACCAGATCTGGGCATTGGAATGAGAGGGTTTTCACTGCACTAAGTGTTGGGGTGGCAGCCACACCAGCAGGGTGCTGCAGTACATGGCATGCATTATTTGCCTGTATCTGGGTCAGGGAGTCTAACTGACTGTTCACCAGTGTCCAAGTCTGTCCTTCCTGGGCTCCTGGAAGACTGTCCTTTCCCAAACCCCTGCAGCTAGGCAAGGTCATGTGTCTAGTACTGGTCTCTGACCTGCGAGCTGTGGTGACATGTTTCACCTTCTGACTGTTGTGGTGATGCTTAATCTTTCCAGTTACCCCCTTGTTCAAAACATGGAATCCTGTGCCTTCTGGTTGGATCAGGGAGATAGCAGAGTCACCCCAGGGGATGGCTGAGTGGCTGTCTGCACTCACAGAGTATTTTATACAAAAGACTAACACATTTTTGTTGTTGGTGATTTTAGACTTTTTTTCAGTGTAGCCTTGCTTAACTTGACTAATGTGCTAATTTGAGGTGGAAATTAAAAAAAAAAGTATAAATCCTCAACTTTTTTGGGTGAAAGTAGCTTTGTGAAAACTTAATCACAGTGTCTCATCTCTAAACCTTTGAGTGCCACAGGGAGGAATCTTAAAGCTCTTGAGGGGAGGGTACCCACTTAGGTGGCCGGGGGTGGCAGGACTATTCTGACCTCAGCTCCACTGGTCACAAAGTGAGCCCTGATTCAGAGGAGACTGGGGAATGTATGACAGGCACAGGGGAAGATGGCAGAACCTGTGAAGTATGACCCAAATATATGGTGAATATTTAAATTTTAAAATATTATTACAGTACAAGCTACACTGCCATTCATTCTTGCTTTGAATACACTTATCCCTTTGTCCTTGCCACTTTCTGCAGCAGTTCTGCAAGTGGTGTTTCCTGAGTGTCTTTATGAGGTGAAATAAAGTACCGTGAGTGCTGCTGCCAATTACCTTCCAATGCAAAAGGCAAGCTTGTGTAAAAACATGATGCTGTGTCCTTACCCACTTTGTTCACAAGATCTGGTACCCTGTAACTTCTGGCTCTTCCCCAGACTCAAGATGACCATGAAAGATAGAGGTCTTGAATTGATTCAGACATGGCTGTCATCAGCCATGACACCATAATGACACAAAGCTAGCCTTCCTACACAGTGGTGATTGTTATGGTTTGATCTATTTTTTAATTTTTTACATTTATTTTGAAGAGAATAAAACTGAATGAGAGAAAACAAAATGAGATCAGTCAAAACAAAAGGATGGACATAATACATGACTTAAAACCAAAATACAAGGTAATCAACAGTAGTTACCATAATGTCTCTTGTTAGCTTCAATAGAATTGCCCATATTGTCAGGCATAATAAAATTGAACATAATAGTACAGAACAAAAACCAATAAAAACAAAGCATTGGAGACATTATAGGACTTCAAAAGAAGTTAATAATCAAACCAGAAAGGGTATCGTAGTGAATCTTTAAGTAGTTGCTTCAAACTACTTGAAGCTTCAAAGTAGTTGCCTATACCCTCAGATTTGATACTGTCAAACAAAACAGATTATAATAAAATCAGTCAAAACAAGACAGTGAAAGAAATACAGGGCTTCAAAATAAGTTCATAGGAAATAAAAAATGGTTACCATAATATATTCTGCTATTTTTGGAATAGCTGTCTATGCTCTCAAATCTAATACAAGTAGACAAACTGGAGCAGAATATAACCAAACTAAACAGTGATGCAAGCAATATGGGTTTTAAATCATGATACAAGATTAACAATGTCCTCTGCCTTCCCTTTTTAGACAATCCCTCCCCTTTCACTTTCCTAGGGTGCATTGTACATTTTGTATCCCACTAACTCCTTTAGTTTTTAGATTAGGGAGGCAACCCACTATTTGCCTAAGTGGTTCTGAACCTTTTTACCCCTGAGCATGATCTCAAGTTGTATCCATTTACCTACAAGAGCCTCAAAGTTTTCCTTCCTTATAGCGGAGTAGTTCTCCATTGCATAAAAGTGTTATGTCTTTCCAACTAATCTGCAGCTGATGGGTGAGCTATCCCCACTTTTTTTCTGGTTCCCTGTCACATAGAGCATTATTTTCTCATCTTTGACTTTCAGTACATAAATTTTCTTTCACTTTCATTATATTTCTTATATAGACCATCTTTTTTTTTTTTCAGTACCAGGGATTGAACTCACAACCTCATGCTTGCCAAGCAGGCACTTAAGCCACTGAGCTAAATCCCTGGCCATATAGAGCATCTTGATGGACCCTATCTCCTGATCCACTCTGCTTGTGTTTCTTTTTATTAGTGTATCAAGACCATCTATGTTAGTGATTATGGCCAACTTTCTCTGCCTCATCTCTGCCATGCTATTTTTCTGCCATTGATTGTCTACTTTTCCCCTTCATTGCAATGTCTGCCCCATTCAGTGAGCCCCCTCTGCCACTGTTCCTGAAACCATGGTCTTTTTTCTCTCTCTCATGTCCTTCAGTATTTTTTGTAGGGTTTGAATGGTGGTCACGAACTCCCCCAGTTCCTCTTTGTTGTGGAAATACCTTGTCTCTCCATTAATTCTGAGAGACAGTTTTGCAGGGTACATCAATCTGTGTTGGAGGTTATTTTCTTTCAGGGCTTCAAATACTTCAGTCTCCTCTTGATTTGATGGTTTGTGTCAAGAAATCTGTTGTGATTCTAATGGGTTTTCCTTTATAGGTGATCTGTTTCTTTTCTCTGACAGATTTTAATATTTTGTTCTTGTGTTGAATTTCTGGGATCTTGATTATTATGTGTCTGGGTGTAGATCTGTTTTGGTTATAGCTGGCTGGAGTTCTATATGCCTCCTATGTCTGGATATAATTTCCTTTTCTTATGTTTGGGAAGTTTTCCTTAATTATTTCTGTGAATAGCCTTTGTATTTCATTTGTGTTTACCCCTGCTTCTTCACTCACATTTTTTATTCTGAAGTTATAGATCCAGTACTGCTTGGGTTGGAGGCTGGAAACTACCTTTTGTTTCTTCCTCTTGTCATGTTCCTGGTTTCTTCTAGACAAGTGGATAGTGGAGTCCCCAGCACTTCCTGTATTGGTTATAATTACTCTGAAGCATGCTAGCCAGGGATTGCTGCTTTCCCCAATCTGCTGGTGACTGCTGGAGTATAAGCAGGGTTGGGACAGGCTGGCCTCTCCCTTCTGAACTGGTTAACCTCTGGGAGTGTTCACCATGTTAATGTGTGCCACGCAGTGGGGTTGGTTAGGGATAGCTGTAGGGAAACCTCACCCTTGGCTATTGGATCATGCACAGGGGCAGGACTCAGTCCAAGCAATTTTCGCTAGGAGGGACTGAAAGAAGCTGACTGCATTTCTGGTTCTGGGCTTACCCTGCCTGACTCCAAAATGGTGCCCAGCCAATTGCCCACTTCCACGGGAGGACTGAGTTCCCCACCCTCACCGTGAGCTGGTGCAGTTCTCTGGTCTGCTGCTCTCCTCCATGATCGTGTCTTACCTTGAGACCTTTGGGCTTGCCAACCCCAACTTGACTGTGACTGTGCATTTCTGGATTCCAGTGGTGCTTTGCACACAGTGGGACTGGCTCTGGTGAAAGTGTGACTGGCTACCACCTTCTGTTTAAGCTTTTCTTTCTTTCTTTCTTTCTTTCTTTCTTTCTTTCTTTCTCTCTCTCTCTTTTTCTCTTTCTCTCTCTCTGTCTCTCTCTTTCTTCCTTCCTTTCTTTTTTTTCTTTTTTCATTTTAGTTTCTTCCTGAGTCAAGAGGATCCATTTCTTTCCTTCTGGTCTTTTCCAGAATGCTGTATTCCAGTATCTGGGCTGTTTCTCTCAGAGAGGATTTTTACTCTGCTGCTTATTGTTCTGCCATCTTCCCAGAATCCCTGTATGGTTTGAGCTAAATTGTCTCCCCAAAGTCTTATGTGTTTGGAAGATGACTGGATCATGGGGTGCTGTGCCTGCCATTAGGAAGTGGGCATGGTTGGAGGTGAGTCACTGGGCATGACATAGAAGGGTGTGCTCTTGTCCCAGGCTCCTCCCTTCTCTTTCTGCTTCCCGGCTGCCATGAGGTAAGCAGCTCTCTTCCACCCAGGCCCTTCCACCATGCTGACCACGGACTGAAATTGTGAGCCAAAATAAATCTTTCCTCTTTATATCCTTAGTGTTAAGTATTATGTCCCAGTGACCAGAAATTACCTAAGACAGTTACCAAAGGAAAGGCAGGGAATCATAGACTGCTAAGATCAGAGAGCCATGAAAGAACCCCAGTATCTTTCTTTCATGGAGGGAGTGTCCACTGAGTGCCAGATACTGTTGAGAGCATTCTTCAGCATCTAAATCAGCATTTACATTTTATAAACATATACCTGTACCATTACCACACTGGATTATCACTACACACCTGTGGTCAAGATATGGAAGATATTATTGCTTTTATTTATTTATTTAAAATTTTATTTTTAAAAAGCAAAACAAAAAATGGTAGAAATAATACAGAATTCAAAAAAACAGTAAGAAATCACTAATATATTACACATTGTTATCTTAGAAGTAGTTGCTCAGTTACAAAATCAAAGCATAAAAAATGAACAGATAAGCAAACAATGATAGCACAAACTATTCTTTTTAATTTTTTTTATTTTAAAGAGGGTAAAATTAAACATAACAAAACAGATCATAAGAAAACAATTTAAGAAACACAGATTTCAAAGCAAGACTACCAGAGATCTTCACTGTCTAACATATTATCTCTTGTTTTCTTCCAAGTAGTTGTCCATATCTTCACGCACAGTGAATTCATACCAAACAAAATAGTATTAAACTGATCAGAACAGGATGATGAAGGCATTTTAGGTCTTCAAGACCAAACAATAGGGAGGTCAACAATAGCTGCCATAATGTCTTTCATTCTCTTCAAAATAGCTGTCCATACCTTTACGTATGTTGAACTTAAACAAAAGAAAACAGACTAATATCACTCTGAACAGAGAATAATAGTACTGCTAGATTTTATATCATGATGCTAAGGAATTAGCTCTTGGAATCTTAGTGTCTCTTTTACTTCAAAGTATCTGTTCACTACATTGTGCATTATATAATTAATTCTTGTAAACTGTTTAGAAATTCTACGTATGCGTGAGTCTCTACATATATACCTATCTTTTCTGTATTAGAGGGAAAAATAGAACAAACCAAGACAAAACAAAACAAATTCCTAGAAAAACGTAACAAAAGACAGATAAACAACAATAGCAAAGGGCCCAGAACACTGACAGTATAGGCCTGCTAAACAAGGTGGTATGAGCATAACTAGGGTTATTTTACATAATGATCTTCAAAAGTTCTTCTGATCACTATACAATCATATGCACAATTGTTCCAATCCTATGAATGTTAACTATTTTGTTCCAAGAACTTACAGAGTTTGTAGCACAGTCATCTTAGGGATCCTAAGGGTGTTTATATACTTTTAGCCATTTTTTCTTTTCCCTTCATTTTTCTTTTTCCTCATTTTCCCTGAGATATTATTTTTTCCCCTTTAAGCAGATTCCTATCCTTTCACAGTAATTATTGAGTTTTTTGTATCTTCTGTACTCTTACCATTTCTTATACCAGGGAGACTATATGGTATTTACACAAGTGAGTTTGATTTATTTAACTTATGAGTATGGTCTTGAGTTGCATCCATTTACTTATAAATATCTCCATGTGATCATTCTTTATAGCTAAGTAGTATTCCACTGTATAAAAATACCACATTTTTTTTATCCACTCCTTGGTTGATGGGCATTTAGGTTGTTTCCAAGATCTGGCTATTACAAATTGTGCTGCTATAAACATGGGTGCACATATATTACTATGGTATGATGTTTTCAGTTCTTCTGGGAATCTGCCCAGAAGTGGAATAGCTGGGTCAAATGGGACCTTCAATCCTAGCTTTTTGAGGAATCTCCAGACTGACCTCCACAGTGGTTGCACCAGTCTACACTCCCACCAACAGTGCAGAAGTGTTCTTTTCTCCCCGCAGCCTCTCCAGCATTTGTTGTTGATAGTTTTCTTGATCCTGGCCATTCTTTCTGGAGTGAGATGAAACTTCAGTGTTATTTTAATTTGCATTTCTCTAATCACCAATGATATTGAACATTTTTTCATGTATTTATTTGGATTTGTATTTTTTTTTGTTTGAGAACTGTGTATTCATCTCAGATGCCCATTTTTGGAATGGGTCTTTGAATTTTGGGATCTGATTTTTTAAAATCTTTATGTATTCTGGACAGTAGTCCTTTGTCTGAAGGACTGTTCACTAAAATTTTTTTCCTAATTTGTGGGTTTTCTTTTGCCTATGCTGGAGATTTCTTTTGACATGCAAAAACTCCTTAATAGGATGCAATCCCATTTATTCATTCTGTGAAGTATTTCATGTGCAGTTTGATTCTTATTCATGAATTCTCTACCTATCCATATATCTTCAAGATTTCTACATGCTTTGTCTTTCAACAAATTTAGTGTTTCTGTTTTAATATTTATATCTTTTATCCATTTAGACTTAGTTTAGTACGTGGTGATAGGCGTGGGTCTAGTTTTAGTTTTCAGTATACAGAGAGCCAATTTTTCCAGCTCCATTTATTGAAGAGACTTTCTTCCAGTAGATGTGTTTGGCCCCTTTATCAAAGATAAGGTGGCTGAGTGTGTTTGTAGTTGTATCTTCAAATCTGTTCCATTGATCTTCAGGTCTGTTTTTATTCCAGTACCATGCTGGTTTTATTACACTAGCATTGTAGTATAGCTTCAAGTTAGGGATTGTGATGCCTCCTGCTTTGCTTTTGTTGCTTAGAATTGCCTTAGCTATTCTAGGTCTCTTTTGGTTCCAGATGAATTTTAGGAGTGATTTCTCTAGATCTGTGAGGTGTGCTAGTGGTATTTTGATTGGGATTGCATTAAATCTGTATAAAAATTTTGGGAAAATAGCCATTTTCACAATGTTTGTTCTTCCTATCCATGAACAAGGGATATCTTTCCATTTTCTGTGTTCCTCTTTGATTTCTTTTTTCAAGGTATTATAATTTTCCCTGAATAGATCTTCTGTTTCTTTTATTGGATTAATTCCTAAGTATTTCATTTTGTTGGATGCCATTGTAAAGGGTGTAGCTTCTCTTATTTCTCTCTCAGTGGTTTTCTTGTTAGTGTATAAGAATGCTATTGATTTTTGAATGTTGACTTTATATCCAGCTACATTACTGAATTTATTTATTATACCTAGGAGTCTTTCAATGGAGTTTTGGGGGTCTTCTATGTAGAGTATCATGTCATCTTCAAATAATGATAGTTTAACTTCTTCTTTTCCTATCCTTACTCCTTTTATTTCTCTCTTGTCTAATTGCTCTGGCTTGTATTTCTGGC
The DNA here is from genome assembly GCA_004027455.1 of Hydrochoerus hydrochaeris. Taxonomy (NCBI): domain Eukaryota; kingdom Metazoa; phylum Chordata; class Mammalia; order Rodentia; family Hydrochaeridae; genus Hydrochoerus; species Hydrochoerus hydrochaeris. The sequence continues at coordinate 69,248 of PVLA01008770.1, read as the reverse complement.
ACTATATTGAATAGGAGTGATGACAAGGGACACCTTGACTTGTTCCTGATTTTAGGGTAAAGGCTTTCAGTTTTTGGCTGTTTAATATGATGCTGGTTGTTGGCTTGTCATAGATGGCTTTTATCATATTGAGATAAAGACCATCTATTCTAATTCTTTGTAAGGTTTTTATCATTTGAATAAGTGTTGGATCTTATCAAAAGCTTTTTCTGCATTTATAGAAATGATCATGTGATTCTTGCCTTTGGCTCTGTTGACATGGTAGATTGCATTTATTGATTTGTGTATGTTGAACCATCCCTGCATGCCTGGTATGAATCCCACTTGGTCATAGTGTATAATTTTCTTGATGATTTGCTGCATTCTGTTTGCCAAAATTTTATTGAGAATTGTTTCATCTATGTTGATTAGGGAGATTGGCCTGTAGTTCTCTTTTTTGGTTGGGTCTTTCTCAAGTTTTAGTATTAAAGTAATGTTTGCTTCCAGGAATGAGTTTGGGAGAATTTCTTCCCTTTCAATTTCACTGAAGCGTTTGAGGAGTGTCGTCATTAAATCTTTGAACTTCTTGTAGAATTTCGCAGTGACTCCATTGAACCTGGGCTTTTCTTTGTTGGTAGGGATTTAATTAGATTTTCCATTTCATTAACTGAAATTGAGTTATTCAGCAGTTTTACATCTTCTTGATAATACATATGTTTCTAGGGCTCTGTCCATTTCTTCTGTGTTATCAAGCCTATGAGAGTAGAGGTTTTCAAAATAGATGTTGATGATCTTCTGTATTTCCACAGGGCCTGTAGTGATTTCACCTTTTTGATTCCTTATTGCATAAATTTGAGTTTTCTCTTTCCTTTTAAAAAATAAGGTTGGCTAGAAGCCTGTCCATTTTATTTATTCTTTCAAAGAACCAACTTCCTAATTCATTGATTCTCTGTATTGTTTTCTTAGTCTCTGTTGCACTGATTTCTACTCTGACCTTTATAATTTCCTCCCTTCTTTTGGTTTTGGTCTTGACTTGCTCTTCTTTTTCTAGATGTTTGAGGTGTAGCATCAGGTTGTTTATTTGTGTTTGTTCTGTTTTCCTGGTGTGGTAGTTCACTGCAGTAAATTTTCCTCTGAGGACTGCTTTCATTGTGTCCCACAGGTTCCAGTAAAATGTATTTGTATTTTCATTTTCCTGCAAATATTGTTTAATTTATTCTTTAATTTCTTCTGTGACCCACTGATTGCTCAGGAGTGTATTATTCAATTTCCATGTGTTTGTGGGGCTTTTGCAGTTTCTTTCATCATTAATTTCTAGTTTCATGGTGCTATGGTCTAATGACATGCATGGGCCTATTTCAATTTTTTTGCATTTAATTAAGCATGTTCTGTGGGCTAGTGTATGGTCTATTTTAGAGAATGTTCCAAGTGCTGCTGAGAAGAATATATATTCTAATGTTGTTGTGTGGAACACTCTGTATACATCTACTAAGTCCATTTGTTCACAAGTGTGATTCAGTTCTGTTATTTCTTTGCTGATTTTCTGTCTAATTGACCTGTCCCTTTGTGTTAATGGCATGTTAAGGTCTCTTGTTATAATTGTGTTATTTATTATTTGATTTTTCATTTCCGTTAATATTTGTTTTGTATAGCTGGATGCTTCCAAATTTGGTGCATGTATATTTAAGATTATTATCTCTTTCTCTTGAAGTTTTCCCCTAACTAGTATGTAGTGAACTTCTTTATCTTTTGGATCATTTAAAGTTCACATTGTCTGCAAACAGAATAGTTACTCCTGCTTTTTTGGGGGATCCTGTTGCATGGAGTATTGTTTTCCATCCTTTGACTTTCAGTCTATGAGCTTCCTTTTGGGTTAGATGGGTTTCTTGTATGCAGCATATGGTTGGATGTTGTTTCTTGATCCACTCTGCCAGTCTATTTCTTATAATTGGTGAATTGAGGCCATTTACATTAATGGTTATAACTGGTACATATTGGTTTACTTTTGACATGTTATCTTTCTGCTGTTGATTTTTTACCTTTCCACTCTATTTAATTGTTTGCCTTGCTCAGTGATTTTTTCCTATGTGTATCTAGAATGTCTTTCAGTATTCTTTGCAGGCTTGGTTTGGTGGTCATGAAGTTCTTCAGCTGTTCTTTGTTGTGGAAGTATCTTATTTCTCTATCCATTATGAAGGACAGTTTTGCAGGGTACATCAGTCTGGGTTGGAAGTCATTTTCCTTTAGGATCTGAAATGCTTCACTCCATGCTCTTCTTGACTTCATTGTTTGTGTTGAGAAGTCTGTTGTGATTCTGATAGGCTTTCTTTATAGGTGATCTGTCTCTTGTCTCTAGCAGTTTTTAATATTCTGTTCTTATGTTGGATTTCTTGGATGTTTATTATTATATGTCTAGGCATATTTTTATTTTGGTTATGGTTATTTGGAGTTCTATATGCTTCACTAATCTGTATGTCAGTTTCCATTCTCATGTTTGGGAAATTTTCAGCTATTACTTCTGTGAATAAGCTCTTGATATCATTTGTGTTGTCACCTTCCTTTTCATTTATACATCGTAGTTATTTTTCTTTGCATCATCTTGCAGTTGTTGAATTGTTATTTCCTGGTTCCTTGTTATTTTTAAAAGTTCTTTCCTTTCTTGTTCACCAGCTGCAATTTTGTCTTTGAGGTCTCTAATTCTATCTTCACTTTCACTGAAGTGGTTTTGCTAACTTTTGATGGAATTTTTGATTTCCTGTATATCTCTTTGAATATGCTTTATGCATTGTTTTTGTTTCTTATATTTTTCATTTGGAGTTTCCTTTTTTTTTGCATTGTTCCTCTAATTTTTTAACTTTAGATGTGTTTTTTAGATGTGTTCAATATTTCTTTTATTACATTTATCATTTCTTCTTTTACCTGGGAGACTATTTCTGATTTGAGTTCTTTCATAGCTTCCTGGAGTTCTTTACTTTGGTTGATATCATTTCAGACATTTCAGGTCTATGACTTATATTTTCTTCTGTGTCCCTGTCTCCTAGGCTTGCTTGGGTTGGGCTGAAAGTTTGAGATTGCATTTTGGTCTTTTGTTTTGTCATTTTCTTATACTTCTGGGTTTGAGAGATGCTTCAAGGCTTCCCCTGTGTGCTGAGAATCACCTGGCTCACTTTTGGCTCCCCAGGCAGACAGGAGGCAACATCTAGCCACTTGGAGTTCACTGGGCATGGGCCAGTTAGGCCCGCAGGACTCCTGTGCAACCTCCTGTGATTTCAGATGCTAGGTGTGGTCTTACAGCCTGGAAGCAAAGTTGCAAGACTTCCCTGGGTGCTGGGTTTCAACCTGCACACTCTTGGGCCAGGACTCAATTCAGTCCCCAGCCAGCTGCTTGGAGATCACTGGGAGTGGCCCAGTTAGCCACTTGGACCTCCTATGTGTGTTTGGGTGCTTTCAGACTTGGGACATGGTCTTACTGCCTGGGAGCCAAGTTCCAAGGCCTCCCTGGGTGCTGGTTTTAAACCTGTGCATGCTTTAGGCCTGGTATTCTATTCAGGTCCCAGCCAGCTGCTTGGAGATTGCTGGGTGCAGTCTGGAGTTTTTAATTTCCTGGTAATCTCTTTGAATCTGTTTCATGTATTCTAGATTTTGTTTATATTCTTCATCAAAGGTTTCTCTCCTTTTTCTGGATTCCTCCATTCTTCCATCTGTGTCTTCTTTTTTTAAAAAATTTTATTTAAAGATAAAAAAAGCAAAACAGAAAAAAGGGTAGAAACAACACAGAATTTAAAAAAACAGTACAAAATCACTAGTTGATAAATTACATATTGTCTTCTTAGATATAGTTCAAGTTAAAAAATTAAAGCATACAAAGTGGATAACAGTAATAGGTACAATAGTAAATCTAGTTTTCTCCACAATAGTTGTTCTTTCAATCAGGTACAGCAAAATCGAAGGAACTACCGAACATAAAAATAATATTGAATAGAGCAATACCATTAATCAGAACAGAGCAAAACAGTGATAAAAATATTTGCTTTCAAAGAGATGGTAGAAGGAGATCCCCATTATTTGCTATATTGCATACGTTCATTCTCCCAAGAGATACTTAGACCTCTGGCTCCCACTTGCTAATGGGGGTGTGTGTGATGGATATTTAATTCTTAGCCCGTGCCCCAGTAGGCTCACAGCCACTTACTAGAGCAGTGAGCTGGCTGCTTGTTTTCCCAGTGCCCCAAGTTCAACATGGTGTGGATCTCAGGAAAGGCTGATGGTTCTTGCTCTGGAGTGGCTGTGGCTTGACAGGCCATAGCCACTTATCAGAGTGGTGAGCTGGCTGTTCCATCTGTATCTTCTTGAGAGGTGCTTAGCATTTCTTTTATTAATCTTCTTATATCTTGTTTCACTTGAATTAGAATCTCAGTTTTAAGTTAGTCAATAATGTCATGAAGATATTTCTTTATGTTGGCTGATGCCATGTCTGATATTGCATGTTTGCTGCCCTCGATTTCTTCTGTATTTGCCTCTCCTGAACTTATTTTCCCTGGGTCAGTGGCTGGAGACTTTTTCTTATTTCTTTCTCTTGTCATATTTCTGGTTTCTTTCAGACAGGTATATGGTGGAAGTCTCAGGTCCTTTCTATGTTGCTTACAGTTTTTCTGAAGTGTGCTGGCTAGGGGATTGCTACCTTCTCCTGTTTGCTGTTGATCTGTGAGGTAGGTGCACATAGGGGATGATGTGGGCTGGCCCCTCTCCTCCCAGCCAGTCAACCAGCAAGTGCCTTCAGCACGTTAGCCTGTGCCATCCAGACATTGCAGGTTCAGGACAGTTTCATCTCTGTCCTGACAAGGGGCATGACCCAGCCCAAGCAGATCTCACAAGTCTGCTTTGGGCCAGGAGCAGCCAATTGACCCCACTGTGGTTCTGGGTTCAAGCCCATCATGCCCAAATCCAATATGTCATCCAGCTGGTCACACCCCCACCTCATGCAAGGCCAAATTCCTAGCACTCACAGAAGGTCAGTGCAGCTCTCAACAATGGTTCCACTCTCCACTGCAGCACATCCTCCTGCCAAGGACCTTGGTCTCACCAACCCTTGATTTTGATGTGACTGCAACTTCAGCATGACTGGAGTTGTCTGGGAGTCGTCCAACTCCAAGGCACCCAGCACACCATGGGGCAGGCTCTGGTGAGAGTGTGTCTAGCTCTAGCCTTCTGTCCACGTTTTTTCTTTCTTTTCTTTTTTTTTCCTTTTTCTTTTTCCTCAGTTTCTTCCTGGGTTGTGAGAATCCCTCTCCTTTTATCTGGTCTTCTCCATGGTATTAAATTCTAGCATCTGAGTTGTTGTTTCTCTGAGAGAGGCTCTCTACCCTGCTACCTATCAATCCACCATCTACTTGCACCCTGTCCACAAGCTATTCTTTTTTTTTTTTTTGTCTTTTTGAGACAAGGTCTCTCTTTGCAGTTCAGGCAGCTCACTTTGTTGCCCAGACTGGTCTCGAACTTGCAATGATCTGCCTGCCTCAGCCTCCTGAGTGCTGAGATTACAGGAGTGCACCACCACACCCGTCTAAACTATTCTCTTTGATGAACAGAGAATTAGTAGTATGGTTATCTATCTTGCACACTTAAACATACCTATGTTATATGTGCATACCTACAAATTATTCTTTTGAGCACTTTCTTTCCCTTTCATTATTACAATATCCAGTGTACATTTTGGATCTTATTATTCTTTCAGTTTATTATTATTATTATTATTATTTTTACACTAGAAAGACAATACAGTATTTACAAATGTGAGTCTGATTTATTTCACATATGATTAGAGTCTCAAGTTGGATAAAACTGATATTTACTGGTTCAACTTTGTCATGTCATTTTCTTGCTGTTGGTTTTCTGATTTTCTTCCTTGTTTAGTTGCCTGCTCTGTCAGTTGGTTTCTTTCTGTTGTTGTTCTGGGAATTGTAGTCATTTTTATCTCTCTCTAGTATATGTCTCAGTACTATTTCTAGGATTGGTTTGGTGGACATGAATTTCTTCAGTTCTTTGTCATGGAGGTATTTTATTTCTCCATTAAATTTCAAAAAAAATTTTGCTGGGTACATCAATCTGGATTGAAAGTTGTTCTTTCAGGGCTTGAAATACTTCAAGCTCATCTTAACTTGAGGGTTTGTGCTGAAAAGTCTGCTGTGATTCTAATGGGCTTTCCTTGATAGGTTAGTTGTATCTTTTTTCTAATAGTTTTAGTGTTACATTTTTATGCTGAATTTCTAGGATCTTAATTATTATATGTCTGAGTGTAGATTTATGTTGGTTGTGACTATTTGGTGCTCTATATGCCTCACTTAACTGTATATCAGATTCTTTCCCCATGTTTGGGAAATTTTCTGCTCTTCTGTGAATAGTTTGGTTATGTCATTTGCATTGACTCCTGCATCTTCATTGATGCCTGTCAGTCTTATGTTGTTTCACTTTGCATCATCTTGAAGCTGTTGAATTGTCATTTCATGCTGCCTTCTTATTTTTAAAAGTTCTTTCCTTTTGTGATCACTAGCTGTGATCCTGTCCTCAAGGTTCAAAATTCTATCCTCAGCTTCATTCAAACAGTTTCATCAGCTCTCAGTAGAATATTTTATTTCTCAGATATCTCTTTGAATTTGTTTCATGCATTCTACTCCTTTTCTATATTGTTCTTTCAAGTTTTCCATCATTTTCCCATGCTTCTGTACTTCTTTTGTCTGCCAATTTATTCTTTTTTTTTTTTTAATTGGTACCAGGGATAGAACTCACGACTACATGCTTGCAAGGCAGGCACTTATGCTACTGAGCTAAATCCCCAGCCCCCTGTACTTCTTTTGTATGTATGCTGTCTCTAGCTATGTTGAGCAACATCTTTATTAAGATTGTCATTTCTATCTTTATGTGAGAGAGTATTTCTAATCTGATTTCCTCTCTATAGCCTCATGGATTTGTTTATTTTCCTTGCTATCTTTTTAGAAACTTCAGGTGTATGACTTACTAATGTCCTCTATTCTGAGGTGTCCTGTACTTGTTCCTGATGGACTGGATGTTTGAGATTACATTTTGCTTTTTTGTTTTGTCATTTTCACCTCTTGGGCTAATATTTACTCTTTCAATCCCACTAGTCTCAACTGTCTGTAGTAAGTGTCTTAGGGTTCTTACTGTGTGGTTGATATTTGTTCAACTGCTGGGTTCCACAATGAAGGAGAGGGCCAGTGACCCAAATTCCTCCTGCAGGGCCTGTTGGGTGAGTCCTATATTTTTCCTAGGCTGATTAGCCTAGGAGTATTAATGTAAGTCAACCCTTAGTTCCTGCTGTTACTATGTCTTCTGGGTGCTCCAAGCCAACAGATCTATCTGGCTATAGTGTTTGCCACAGCTGGGACCCTACTGTGTCACTGGGTGTCTCATAAGTCCTTTTTATTTCCTCCAGTTTGGGGGAGGCCTTATCAGCACTGTCCTCAACCCACCTGGTATTCTCTATATGGAGGAAGGACTGAACCACACTCTTGCCAGGCTTGCCAAGATCCTACAGCTGGGGGGACTTTGCTACTGCTCCTGTGTACCCACTGAGGTCCTCTATTTGAGGGGGAAACTCACTACACTGTCACAAGCCCACTGAGATCCTCTGTGTGGATGAGGTATTACTGAGTCTCCTATTAGCCCAGCAAGGTCAATCCACTCCCTTCCAAGGTCCAGGGGTCAAGGGGGAGGGGCAGTCAGTGAGGATCTGCAGCTTCCCCAGGTCCAGGCAGCAAGGAGGAAGGCAGCCAGTGATCCAGGGCTGTCCTAGGTCAGAGGGAAGGGGTTAAGGGGGAGGGAAACCTAACCATCCGAGGCTATCCCAGGTTGAAGAGGAGGGGCAGCTGATGATCAGTGGCTGTCCTAAGTTCCAGGGGTCAAGGTGGAGAGGAGCAGCTGATAATCTGAGGCTGTCCCAGGCCTGGGTTCAATGGGGAGGGGCTGTTAATGCTTTTAAGACAACAGACACAAGGAAAGACCAGACAGGTCAAGTGACTTGACCCAGCTGCTAATTGCAGGAGTTTTGGGCAGCCTGGGGAGTTCTGCCCCTGCCTGGTAATCCTTCCATCACATGGTAAAGCTATTCTGTGAGCAGGTTGGAATGGTAAAGAAGTCCTAAAGCATAGGGTATCAACACCAGGAGGGTAGAGGGAGCAGAAAGAGAGAGTGAGGAACAAAAGTCTCTTTGCTTGGCTTCTGTTCTTCAAGGGCCAGTGTTAGCACATCAGACTATTGCTGGTTTCTTCCTCATTCCTTTTCTGGAAGAAAAGTGACAGAGGATGGAGGACTGAGAATTAGATGTCTGGGTAGATGGGGAGATGGGACCACTGGCCCCTTCCCCTTACTGCACTTGTCTCTGCTTATCCCTTAGTTGATGACCAAAAGAGCTACTCTTTGAGCATGTTTCATTTTATAAATTTCTTGTTGCCTTTGAAGTTAATGTTGGATTCTCATCACTTTCTGATCACTTAGGAATACAACTGTGTCTTTTTTCATATATTTATATATTTGCCTACTTGCTTTTATTCCTGAGTCAAGACTTTGTCTGCATTGTTCCTAGCTGTGTGTTTTAGGACTGTACCCCAGAGGGGGAGCCAAGCTGGTGCTGCACCATGAGGCGAGTTGCAGCTTGCCAGGGCAGGCCCGGAAAAGTTTGGTACCATCGATCCCAGAGGCTGGGTGCCTGCCCAGCCCCCTTAGCTCACTGGACTAGGCTCCAGAGGTTCCATGGGATTGAGTGGACTGTGCCCAGTGACCTTCATTCAACCAGGGGAGACAGGCCCGCTGAAGAGGGAGCCAAGCCAGTGCCATGCCATGAAGTGAGTTGCAGCTTGCCAGGCAGGCCTGGAAAAGTTTGGGACCATCAATCCCAGCAGCTGGGTGCCTTCCCATTCCCTTTAGGTCATTGGACTAGATTCCAGAGGTTCCAAGGGCTTGAGTGGACTGTGCCCAGTGACCTTCATTCAACCAGGGGAGCCAGGCCTGCCCAAGGGGGTACCAACCTGGTGCCGTGGTGTGAGGGAAAGCTTTGGAAAATCACTGGAAACACAGAAATATAGGAAAATGACAAAACAAAAGACCAAAATACAATCTCAAACCTCCAGCCTGTCCCAAGAAAACATAGAAGCCATGTACATAGAAGAAAATACTACACATACACCTGAAATGCATGAAATGAAATCAACTGAAATAAAGAAGCAAGTACAGGAAGTTATGAGGGAACTCAAATCAGAAATATTCTCCCAGGTAAAAGAAGAAATGATAAAAGTAGTGAAAGAAATACTGAATGCATCCAATGAAGACACAGCTAAAAAATTAGAGGAACAAAACAAAATGATAGAATCCCTGAATGAACAGTTTAAGAGACAAACAGAATGCATTAAGCCAATTCAAAGAGATATACAGGAAATCAAAAACTCTAATGAAAGTTGCAAAAACCACCTCAATGAAAGTGAAGATAGAATCTCAGACCTTGAAGATAAGATTGCAGCTAGTGAACAGGAAAGGAAAGATCTCCTAACAATAACAAGAAATTAAGAAATACCAATTCAACAGCTGTAAGATGATGCAAAGAAAAACAATATAAGATTAATAGGGATAAAAGAAAAAGAAGGGGACAACACAAATGATATCAAGAGGCTATTTACAGAAGTAATAGCTGAAAACTTCCCAAACATGAATATGGAAACTGACATTCAGATTAGTGAGGCATATAGAACTCCAAATAGCCATAACCAAAACAAAACTACACCCAGACATATAATAATCACCATCCCAGAAATCCAACATAAGAACAGAATATTAAAAGCTGTTAGAGAGAAAAGACAGGTCACCTATAAAGGAAAACCTATCAGAATCACAACAGACTTCTCAACACAAACAATGAAGTCAAGAAGAGCATGGAGTGAAGTTTTTCAGATCCTTAAAGAAAACGACTTCCAACCCAGACTGAAGTACCCAGCAAAACTGTCCTTCAAATTGGATGGAGAAATAAGATACTTGCATGACAAAGAACAGCTGAAGAACTTCATGATCACCAAACCAAACTGACAAAAGAATACTGAAAGACATTCTAGATATACATAGGAAAAAACCACTAAGCAAGACAGACAGTTAAACAGAATGGAAAGTTAGGATACAACATCAGAAAGATAACATGTCAACAATAAACCAGTATATGACAGTTATAACCATTAATGTAAATGGCCTCAATTCACCAATTAAAAGAAATAGATGGGCAAAATGGATCAAGAAACAATGTCCAACCATATGCTGTCTACAAGAAACCCATCTAACCCAAAAGGAAACTCATAGACTGAAAGTCAAAGGATGGAAAACAATACTCCATGCAACAGGAACTCAAAAAAAGCGGGGGTAGCTATTCTGTTTGCAGACCATGTGAACTTCAAACCAAGAATGGTCCAAATAGATAAAGAAGGTCACTACATACTAGTTAGGAGAAAACTGTAAGAGGAAGAGATAACAATCTTAAATATATATGCACCAAATTCCAGATCACCTAACCACACAAAGCAAGTATTAACAGAAATGAAAAATCAAATAGGCAATAACACAATTGTAACAGGAGACCTTAACACACCATTGACACAAAGGGATAGATCAACTAGACAGAAAATCAGCAAAGAAATAACAGAACTGAATCACACCTGTGAACAAATGGATTTGATAGATGTATACAGAGTGTTCCATCCAACAACATCAGAATATACATTCTTCTCAGCAGTACATGGGACATTCTCTAAAATAGACCATATACT
>PVLA01008770.1:0-58352 GCA_004027455.1 Hydrochoerus hydrochaeris | reverse complement strand
GTTGAAATTATCCCATTCATGTTATCAGTTCATAGCACCATGAAACTGGAAATTAATCATAAAAGTAACTGCAAAACCCCCACAAACAGATGGAAATTGAATAATACACTCTTGAGCAATCAGTGAGTCACAGAGGAAATTAAAGAAGAAATTAAACAATATCTTTAAGCAAACAAAAATACAAATACAACTTACCATATCCTGTGGGGTGCAATTAAAGAGGTCCTCAGAGGAAAATTTATTGCACTGAGTTCCCACATTAGGAAAATAGAATGAACACAAATAAGCAACCTGATATTACACCTCAAACATCTAAAAAATGAAGAGCAAGCCAAGCCCAAAGCCAAAAGAAGAGAGGAAATTATAAATATCAGAGCAGAAATTAATGCAATACAGATTAAGAGAACAGTTCAAAGAATCAATGAATCAAAGAGTTGGTTCTTTGAAACAATAAATAAAATTGACAAGCCCCTAGCCAACCTAATTTTAAAAAGGAAAGAAAAGGCTCAAATTCATGCAATACAGAATGAAAAAGGAGAAATCACTACCGACCCTGTGGAAATACAGAAGATCATCAACATCTGTTTTGAAAACCTCTACTCTCATAAGTTTGATAACACAGAAGAAATGGACAGATTCCTAGAAACATACAAACCACTAAAGCTGGATCAAGAAGATGTAAAACTGCTGAATAACCCAATTTTTATGAATGAAATTGAAAATGTAATCAAGTCCCTACCAACAAAGAAGAGCCCAGGCCCAGACGGATTCACTGTGGAATTCTACTAGAAATACAAAGAAGTCTTAATGCTGACACTCCTCAAAGTCTTCAATGAAATTGAAAGGGAAGCAATTCTCCCTAAGTCATTCCTGGAAGCCAATATCACTCTAGTACCAAAACTTGAGAAAGACCCAACTAAAAAAGAGAACTACAGGCCAATCTCCCTAATAAACATAGATGCAAAAATTCTCACTAAAATATTGGCAAACAGGATGCAGCAAATTGTCAAGAAGATTATACACTATGACCAAGTGGGATTCATCCCAGGCATGCAGGGATGGTTCAATATATGTAAATCAATAAATGTAATCCACCATATCAATAGAGCCAAAAGCAAGAATCACACGATCATTTCTATAGATGCAGAAAAAGATTTTGATAAGATCCAACACCCATTCATGATACGAATCTTACAGAGAATTGGAATAGATGGGCTTTACCTCAATATGATAAAGGCCATCTATGACAAACCAACAGCCAGTGTCATATTAAATGGCCAAAACTGAAAGCCTTTATCTTAAAATCAGGCACAAGAAAAGGATTTCCGTTATCACCACTCCTATTCAATATAGTATTGGAAATACTAGCCAGAGCAATTAGACAAGAGAGGGAAATAAAAGTAGTAAAGATAGGAAAAGAAGAAGTTAAATTGTCATTATTTGCAGATGACATGATACTCTACATAGAAGACCCACAAAGCTCCAATGAAACTCTCCTAGAGATAATAAATAAATTCAGCAAAGTAGCTGGATACAAAGTCAATACTCAAAAATCAATAGCATCCTTATACACTAACAACAAAATGAGAGAGAAATAAGAGAAGCCACACCCTTCACACTAGCATCCAAAAAAATGAAATACTTAGGAATTAATCTAACAAAAGATGTAAAAGAGTTGTACAGCGAAAATTATAATACCCTGAAAAAAGAAATCGAAGAGGACTTCAGAAAATGGAAAGACATCCCTTGTTCATGGATAGGAAGAATAAATATTGTAAAAATGGCCATTCTCCCAAAATTGTTATACACATTCAATGCAATCCCAATGACAATACCAGTAACGTACCTCATAGATCTAGAGAAATCACTCCTAAAATTCATCTGGAACCAGAAGAGACCTAGAATAGCAAAGACAATTCTAAGCAGCAAAGCCAAGGCAGGAAGCATCACAATCCCTGACTTGAAGTTATACTATAAAGCTACTGTAATAAAATCAACATGGTACTGGAATAAAAACAGACCTGAAGATCAATGGAACAGACTAGAAGATACAACTACAAACACAGTCAACCACCTTATCTTTGATAAAGGGCCAAGCATGTTCATTGGAAGAGAGACAGTCTCTTTAATAAATGGTGCTGGAAAAACTGGCTATCCATATGCTGAAAACTAAAAATTAGACCCATGCCTATCACCATGTACTAAACTAAAATCTAAATGGATCAAAGATCTAAATATTAAAACAGAAACACTGAATCTGTTGCAAGACAAAGTAGGTAAAAATCTTGAAGACATAGGGGTAGGTAGAGAATTCATGAACAAGAACCAAACTGCACAGGAAATACTTCCCAGAACCAATAACTGGGATCATATCTTATTAAAGAGTTTCTGCATGTCCAAAGAAATCTCCAGCAGAGTGAAAAGAAAACCTACAAACTGGGGTAAAATCTTAGTGAACTGTCCCTCAGACAAAGGATTTCTGTCTAGAACTTATAAAGAATTAAAAAAAAATCAGACCCCCGAAATTCAAAGACCCAATCTGAAAATGGGCATCTGAGATGAACACACAGTTCTCAGATGAAGAAATTCGAATGGCAAATAAATACATGAAAAAATGTTCATCATCATTGGTCATTAGAGAAATGCAAATTAAAACCACACCGAGATACCATCTCACTCCAGAAAGAATGGCCAGGATCAACAAAACTACCAACAACAAATGCTGGAGAGGCTGTGGGGAAAAAGGAACTCTTCTGCACTGTTGGTGGGAGTGTAGACTGGTGCACCCACTGTGGAGGTCAATCTGGAGATTCCTCAAAAAGCTGGTGTTGGAGGTCCCATTTGCCCCAGCTATTCCACTCTTAGGCATATTCCCAGAAGATCTGAAAACATCTTACGACAGTGATATATGCACACCCATGTTTATAGCAGCACAATTTGTAATAGCCAGATCTTGGAAACAACCTAAGTGCCCATCAATCGAGGAATGGTTAGAAAAATTGTGATCCTTTTATACAATGGAGTACTACTCAGCTATAAAGAATGATCACATTCAGATATTTATAAATAAATGGATGCATCTTGAATCTATCCTCATAAGTGAAATAAGTCAAACTCACATATATAAATACCGTATAGTCTCCCTAATGTAAGAAATGGTAAGAGTACAGAAGATTTTATGGAAATCATGGTTCACCATTATATTGGTTTGACATCTTATGTTTTCATTCATTGGTTGGAATGGTTTTATTCTGTTTTGTTTGATCTTAATATATGTCATCCTATGAATAGTTACTTTGAAGGCAAGACAATATGGCAGCCATTGTTGATTTAATATCATCTTGCTCTGAAGTCCTACCATGCTCTGGTTTTTCTATTACCATTGGTACTATCACGTTGTGTCTTATTGGATTTTAGTGTGTGTGATGGTATAAACAAAATTTTTATGGAAAATGAGATAATATAGCAGCCATTGTTCATCTTCGGTTATTTGATTCAGAATGCCTTGCAATACTTCCATTCTCTTGAGTTGTTTTATTCTACTTTGTTACGTTTGACATTATTGTGTGTAAAGCTAAGCTCAACTATTTTTAAGAAAGAGACATTATGAGAGCTACTGTTAATATCCAATTGTCTTCTTGTGGAGTGCTATGTTGCTTAGATTGTTCTGTTCTGATCTGCTTAGGTCTGTCCTCTTTTGTTTTATTCTTTTTAAAATAAAAAAAGACTGTACCCCAGCTTCTCCTTCTGGTTTTCTTTTTCCAATTTTCTGCACTTTGAGGAAAGTTTGTAGAGCTGAGTTATGAGAAACTGGAGCCCCTCGCTCTGGAGTTTTATGGAATGCTGTGGAAATCTGCTCATCCCTTCCTTAGTGGCTGGCTGGTGGATGTTAGTCTGTGTTTTTCCTGCCCCATTCCTGTCCATAGACATGTCTATCCCCTGTCTACCAGATCAGGGACAGATTGCTGATCAACATGACTGCAGACAAAAGTGTATGAGGTGGAGGTGGTGTGGCTCCATATGATATGTGAAAGGAAATGAGAGATTTTTTAATTTTAGGGATATTATTAGCTTTCACTTTAAAATCAGAACCAGCCCAGTTTTAATCATGGTTCTGCCTCTGACTAGATATGTGTGTGACTAGCTAGGCCAGGCATTGGCTTAGTCAGAGCTCTGTAAAGAAACAAAACTAACAGAATAGACAGAGACACATGAGAGATTTGTGGTAAGAAAGGGCTCCCATGATTGTGGAGGCTGAGAAGCCCCATGATTGCTGCTCTGTCAGCTGTAAATGTAGGACCCAGAAAGCTGGTGATGCAGTTCTCTCTGAGTGTGAAGTCCTGAGGGCCAAGGGGCGGGGGCAGAGGGGCTGCTGAACTGAGGCTCAGAATCCACAGCCTTGGAACCAGGTGCATCAATGTCTGAGGCCAGAGGACACAGACATTGAGAGAGGGATGGAGGGAGAGAGGGAGAGAGGGAGAGAGATCTTGCCTTTTTGTTCTTCTGGGGATGTTGATGAGTCTGATGGTGCCCACTCTAGGGGAGGCATTTCTTCTTTACTTCTGCCAGTCAGTTTGCTACATAAAAATAAGCATCAGAGGTACTTAGTATTTTATGGACTTGTCCATCATTTATTTAGAGAGGATAAAGACCTGTGCCTCTGAGGACACTGCAGGAAGAAATAGTCATATCTACAAGGCACCCAGGGATAGCACAGGATATATGATAGCCTTTATTTTTCAGTGCTGGTGATTGAACCCAGGCCTTTTGGACTGAGTGACGTCCCCAGTCCTATTTTATTTTGAGACAGGATCTCAATAATTGCCCAGGCTGGGCTCAGACTTGAGATCTTCTTGCCTTGGCCATGGTAGTCTTTTAATTAAAGGCATGGTAGTGACAATGAAGATGCAGAAAGATGAAGAGAAGGAAGAGAAGGAGAAGAAGGGGAAAGGGAGGAGAAGGTGCTATTTGAACTTGGAAAAGTCACTCCCATTTTTGAACCTCTGATCCCTGTCAGTCAAAAGGCGTCACTGCAGTTTCCACTCTTCTTTGTGAAGATAAGATGAAATAATCGACAAGAAAGGATCTCAAAAGTGTGAAATGCTGTATACTTGGAAGCACGATTATTGAAGAAAAACACTGTATATCTATATATCATGTAGTGTTTTCCCAGGCAGTCCTGTGGGACACAGTGACACTTGCTGAAAGCACTTGAGAAGTTTACTCCATAATGTGATGCCAATCTGGCTGTAAGTACACACCTGAGGAGAAAATGGGGTTTGGATCTCTGAGCTCAAAGCTCTGTGCCTGCGGGCCCTAAGCCCATGAATACCAGCACTGCCACTGTGTGCCATCCTGTAAAGCAATCTTTTCCCTCCTGGTCAGCTGTTTTAATCAGAGTGAAAAAGCCAGATTAAAGCTGTTTAAAATATGATAATGGTGCTACAGCTGTTTAAAATATGATAATGGTGGAAACACCAAAACGACATCAAGGATTTGGAGTCAGTGAACTGCTTTATTTTACACCAGTGATCCTGGCCAGGTTCGCTCCCAACAAAGAAAGCCAGGCCACACACTCTGGTGGTCTAGGGCTTTTATGGGTTTTGACAGGCACGAGGTACAGAAGCAGAAGTGAAGGTTTTTGATAGGGCAGGGCAGCTGACTTTGGGGAACAGGTGGGTTGAACAGCAACTGAAAGCAGAATGCCCAAAATGTGGGTGTGGATGGAGAACCTGGGAGTGAATTCCAGGCACATGTGAACAATGAGTGAGGAGCCCACATGATATGGGGCAGGTAGGAAAAATACAAATAGAATAAAAGGGGCTTCCCTGCTTTGTTCTCCCCTGTTACTTGTATCTAGACAAATCATTGTCTCCCAGGGTTTGTTTAAGTCATGTTTTTGTTGTTTAAGGCTGAATAGGGAACTAGGTTTGTTTGGGATCCCAGGGAAATTTATGAACACCATCTGTAGTTTGATAGATGCTAGGTACTGTGACACAAACCATGTTAACTAACTAAGAATATAAGGTCCTATTTGCAGAATGAAAACAAAACAAAACAAAAACAGATAGTGGACCAAGGATGGGGTCTCAAACATGGGCTCCATGACCAGAGGGTCTTTTGCTTTTTAATGAAAAGCCTGACTTCAGTGAATATGTCTTTGGCCATAAATTGTCTTTTGCATTGAAGGCCTACACCTGTCTAACTGCCTGTAATATTTGTAACCAACTTAGCCATTTATATTTTTGAAGAGCTATCTCTAACTGCAGTTAGGGGACAGTGGATATAGTTTCCCTCATCCTTCAAGATGAAAAGGGTGTATGTGAAGGGAGACCACAGCCAGGGACCTCCTAGCGGCCAGTCTACTGGGCCTCAGATAGAAGTTCTGTGGTTTGCCAAGTATGAACTCTTTTTATAAGGCTGATCTGTGGAAGGAGTCTAGCATGTTTATCATTGGTTTTATCTGTATTATGGTCACTTGGAGTTTGGCAATTTTGAGAAATTAGAGCATGTGTAATCAAAGCATGAACACTAGAACAGAAAAACAGGGTTGAGAAAGAGTCAAGTCCAGAAACTCTTTTTATTGAGGATGGAATAGTCATTACAACCCATTTTTTCCCTATCCTATTATCATGGTCTTGTTTTAAATAACTCTTGATTGTACTTTCCTGCTGGGTGTTCGAGACCAAGTTAAATTGAGACCTACAGTAATAAACATTAACCTCTTGTTATCTATCAGTCAAGGCCAGGGAGACTTCTCAGGATTTACCTTGCAGTCACATACAGCGCCTCCCAGTTTCTGTCAGTGTCAGTTGTCATGGCCATCGCTCGACCAGGTTGCTTTCCGTGAAAACCTGGGAAGCCTTCTTTCTGGTGATGGTCTTTAGGCATCCTATCCACTGTTGATCTCTTGTTTTTCCATGGCCCAACAATCTCCTTAGAAGGTTGTATAACTTACCAGAGTTGTAGGATGTCTTTGAAAAGATTCCCTCGTGTCCTGGGTCCTCATTGACCTTGGAGGGCTGGGGCCAAAATACTGGCTGATCTCTTAGCCCATCTGTCTGTTTAGTTTTTACCTCTATACTTTAGTTGTTGAGCATCTTTAAGAGAAGTTTAATAACATTATGTTGTAGCGGGAGCAATGATCTTAATTATTAAAAATTTTATATGAATATCAAGTACCTTGAAATATAATGTATAGCCAGAGAATTCTTATTTCTTATCAACCATGGATACTGTAGCAGTTGAATCCTCGTTGAATGTTAACAGACAACAGTTACATAGTTTTACAGAGAAAATTGAGATTAAAATGTTAATTAAAAGAAAACTGAGATTAAAATATATAGTATTTTATCATACCATCTTGATGATATTTTGTAACATGCATAAATCTCTGTTTTGATATAGAATAGCCTTTTTAGTCAATCATTTATATTTAGTACATAAGAAACTCTCACCTGATTTGTTGTCCTTTAATGGGATGTCACTGAAGTATGTGATCTTATTTGGATTGTTTAATATCTAGGTATCCCTAAGTATAGTGTCACATGCATATCATATATATAACACGCAAGTTTTTGTTAAGACTATTATTATTGACTGGTGACCTTATGTTGGTTTAGCATGAACATCTTATTACAAGTAGCAGGTGCGCAAGAGAAAGGTAGATGTTTGAATCTGAAAGAAAACACTTATCACCATAAACAATACCAGTTGTACATTTTAGAAGATCTGTCCATCTGAAGGCATGAATACATTTAATACACCATGAGAGTGGCAAGAGTGGATTGTCACACCATGTGAAAATCTTTGTTTATCAACCGGAGTCCTGTTTAACTGTTTTCCCCACCTTACGCATTTTTATTTTATCTTAACAATTTTTGGTGACTTATGAAACCCAGATTGAACAGTTTACACAATATTTTTGAACAATGATAGACTCTCAAATAGTAATATATAAGTAGCAATAAGCAATATATTTATAAAACCAATTTTAACAATCAGTTTGACCAGCTGGTGACTTTGGTAGAAGCATACCTTTAATTGGATGACATTTATCCATAAGCTGAATAAAATTATAGACAAATGCTTCAAAAATCCAAAAATGCAAAAAGAAGAAAAATTTGTTGAGCTCAAATAAAACAGTTGTTTACAGATTGAACACACAGACAAATAAACAAATATACATAAAACAAATATATCTATAAAGTCAGAGTGTACTCAAATTATTGTTGGCCAAATTGAATTACAAGAACTCTTTTACAATTTTAGAAATTTGTAAGTATAGACTAGTCAAAATTATATGTAAGTCAAGTAGTAGAGATCTCTTATAAGAAGAATTTGGGAGGAATGAAAACCTCTTACATTTATGAAACAGTTTATCTGATTAAAATATCCAAATTGTTGTGGTTGTAGTTTTTTTTTTTTTTTTTTATACTGGGAACCGAACTCATGACCTTGTGCTTTCGAGAGGGGTGCTATGCTGCTGAGCCACATCTTTAGCCCCAAATAGTTGTTTTGAGAGCCATATGTAACTGTCTTTTCTAACAGGACAGACTGCTAAAGGTAATTTTAATTATCTAGGGTGGGGGTTGGGCAGGCTAGATTTGGGTGCCAGAGAAACCATGACATGAGGACTCTGGGGATGTGGGCTGTGCCTATTTTTTTTTTTTTATACCTGTTTTAGTTTAAAACTGTTATTAAATTTATAAGCTTCTTAAGCAATGGTTTTTATAATGAATTTATGTGTGTTATAAAAAATCAGTTTGTTCTGTGTTATAAAAAACTAGTCAGCATCATTTTAAGGAGACAGGGAGGTTAATCTTTAGTTTTGCCTAAGGACTAAGAGGCAGAGAAAATTGGACTAAAACTTGTATGTTTATTTTTTAGAGCTACAAAATTAAATCTAGACCAGTTTTAAGAAAATATAACCCAGAAATAAGTGAAGATCAGCTTTACTCTGGAAGGGCCCCAGGGAGTGGGCACTTAGCATTCTGAAAACTTGACCCGATAACCCAAGGACCTGAGTGGCTATTTTTAACCTTTTGGAAGAGAGTGAGAGAAAACGAAAGTGTTTTATAAGCATTTGGGAGGTTGAGGCAGGTAGACTTCCTACTGTACTTTTGTTTATTTATTTATTTTGTTTCATGTCAGTGATTTTAACATTTGTAAATATTTTATAATCTAGGGGCCTTAGATTAACTCCTATCGCCTCAGTGACTTTTTATTGAACTATATTTTGCTTGTCGTCTTTTGCTCTCTCTGGTAAGCACTGCAAAGCTGAGTGTCTCTCTCATCTTAGTCTCTTCCATAGTGCGGACTACAGACATGCATCATCATGTCCCGCCTTGCTGAGGGAGGCTGAAAGGGAGAAGCGTACATGTCTTGCCCACTCATGCATTCATTCAGCAGACACCCAGAGGTTAAACTTTCCAACCTCTTTTCCATGAGGGTGGCCTTGACTAATGAGAGATGATCAGACTCCCTTTCTGCTCAATCAGAGCAGGACTGACGGACAAACTGGGGTGCCTGGGAGAGTCTTACTGGAATCAGGCAGGCAGGCAACAGACAGACAGACAGATAGACAGATAGACTGTGTCCTCCTCCCTTCAGAGTCCAATGTGAGTTGCTCAAGCGGGGAGGCAGGAAACCTCCTTCAGATCTTCAATCCTCCTCGAGACCTTCGAGACATCTTGAGGGTGTGTCTTCCCACGGGGACCTGGAGAGGTCCTTGCTCCATCCATGAGGGCCATGACTGGTAACCAAGAGGTCAGCATGGTCAGTCTTCCTGGCTGATGCACCGGATGCTATGGCAAACAGAAACATGGAAACTACACCAGGGTTTGAGGTAGTGAGCAAACTTACTGTGCACTGGTGGTCCTCGCCAGGCTGGTTCCCAACAACAAAGAAAGCCGGACCCCCACCCTGTGGTGGTCTAGGGCTTTTATAGGCCTTTCTAGGCAGGAGGTACAGAATGAGAAGTGTAGGTTTTTGATGCTAGGGCAGGTCCCATGACTTCGGGAACAGCGGGTTGAATGGGAAATGGAAACAGTGCCCAAGATGTTGGCATGGATGAAGGACCAGAAAGTGAATTTTGGGGATCTACGAACAATGAGTGGGGAGACCACATTACATTGGGCAGGTAAGAAAAATAAAAATAAAACAAAAAAGGATTTTCTGCTTTAGTGGGATGACAAGAGACTAAACAGGTCCCTTAATAAAGGACTCTCAATCAAACCCAGCGCCCCTCCCACACTGGTACCCACTCCCAGCACTGATATTTCTGGACTTTGGAGATGTTCCATGCATCTCCTATCCTTTGCTCTGGCTGTCCACCATGAGCATGTGACAACCAGAGAATTTTCATGCATTCTTTGCCATTATCCCCTTGCAGCTGCTGAGTAGCTCTGTGAGACCACACTGAGAATTATTACCTTGCGGATCTATGTGTTCTGGGACCACTTTTTGGCTAGCAACAGATTTCATCGACTGGGAAAAGTGTGTAGAATGTTTAAGACCAAAGTGACCTGTTTCTCATATTCTGGGTTCTTTTGAAAAGCCACAGGTATTAAAGTTTCCAGCAAAGACATTAACAGTGCAAGATGCTAAGTACTGAACACTGAAAGGTACATTTGGAGATTTTCTTTGCTCGTGCTTGAGGTCTGGAAATGACATTTCACAGGCTGACTGCTGGCGCAGCTTCTCTGTACTTAGTTTCTCTTGGCAGCAAACCCCAGTGGATTTTGTGCTCTGAAACAGTGCTCAGCCACTTCTGGGTCATGTAGGTGTCCTGTAAAAGGCCCTCTGCTCCCACAAAGCTCTCACTTGCTCATGCTTTCTTTGGGCCCTGCAAGTGTCTTCCATTCTCAGACTTCTTACTCATTCCTCTTCTCTAGTGTTACTGAGCTTTTACCTGCTCTGTCTGACCCTTCAGGACCTTCCAGCTGTTGTCCCACTGCCAGCGAACCCTGGGCCATTTCAACCGTAAACATCTGTTCTCTGTTGTGATGGACCTTGGTGTCATTGTTTCCTCCACCAGACTGAGGTCACTATGAGAAGCAGTGATTCCTCTTCTCAGTTTTGGTTCCTCGGCATTGCTCTGGGACCTGGTATGATGGTGGACTTCATTAGAGATCAAGATGCTTTCAGACCACCAAGAGTCTCTCTCTGTCATAAGATATGTAAGAAATATTTTGTTAGGAAACAGTGAAGTTTGCAAATGAATTAGATTAAAGCCTGAATCAGAGGGACACATGGGTGAGATCCTTATAGGAGGGAAGGCACAGTCACACTGGGACGTGGAGGAGACTAAACAAAGGGCTAGTCATAGGAGATGTGGGCAGAGCTTGGGAAGCCTCGAAGGCATAGCAGAACCCCAGAACTAGGAACAGTGGGTGCCTTACTACTGTCAGACTTCCAAGGGCCAGGGAAGAGACGGGGGCAGCACGCTGAGAATGCACTCTGTGTGAGGGCTGCTGACCAAGGCTGTGCTCTCCGGTAGAGGGATGTGGCAAATTCATGGTGACCCAGAAGAAGGGAAACCTCTTAAGACAATAAACCCCCTCCTCTGCAATCTGCCGGTGAGTCTCACTGACGGCATCCAGCCTGGAATCAAAATATAATCTCAAAAAGCCAGCATCCCAGGGAGAAGGCAGGAAGAAAGAAGTGTACAGAGGCTTGGAGGGGCAAAAGGAAGTCGTTTGCCAGTCAGCATTTAGTCATTTGGTACACGGCATCCGATTATTTTGTTGTCTAGATGAAAAAAATCATGTCCCCAAAATGCACTTGGGGACACAGAAATCTGAATCTGTTGCCAAACATCACAGATAGGTCAAGTCTATGCTTACTGTTAACCAAAGCTTTCATGGAAGGTAGCACTGGAAAAGGTTTGGGTTTTTAAAAACTGATTAACCTAAAATATAGCTTGCAGCACCTGCTATCTCTAGCTGGCTAAAAGCCTACCATTGGTCATTGTGGCTGACTTCTACAATCTACTCCAAATGCTCTTTCCTCAGCTAGCACTTTGGGCTGGCACACTCTTTACATGTTGGACTGACTCGACTTCCATTCCCATGGCATTCGGTTACTGCTGTGTCTTGTCTCTATCAGGAGATGCACTTTGCTCTTTATAAGAACTACCAGGAAAGGGGAAACAGAGGCACTCAGTGGGTTCTGTGAAACCCATAGTCTTCTTTTACCCAGTTCCTGCTCACCCTGACCAAGTCTGTGATCTCTTTTTCTTCTTGGTTGTTTAGCACCATTGAGACCCTAAAGAACAGGGGCCTGCCTTAGTTTTCAGCTCAAGATGTCCGTAACTATGCTCTCTTCTAGAAATTATCCTCTCTGGAGCACCTGATGTCCTAAGTAGCTTTGCACCCCTTTACAGAAAGCAGGAGTTACTCTCAGCTTATTTGGAATCATGGGGGGAGGCCCTCCTGGCTCAGCTGCTCCATTCATGCCATGAACAGAGGTATCAGGCATTGACTACTGGCAAAGCATGGGCTGCACTCAGCAGGAAGAACCAACCTTGCAGATGTGGCCGCTTGCTGGTGAGAAGATGGCCTTCAGTGGACTTTTCCCCATCACAGAGCTGGTGGGTACCAAGGCCATCAGGGAGAGAGGGACAAACTCCATGAACATGAGATTGTCCTGTCACTGTCATGGCCACAAGCTTGATCAAAGCTTCCTGCCTGTGCAGCATTACAGTTTGATGGGTCAGAAAGTACCCGGTTCATGATTGGCATTTTGAGATGCTCTGTCACCAGGTGTCCCAGAGCCAGCTGCTCAGACTGAAACAGATCATGAATGCCTTTCAAATACAAAATAGTTGGTGCTAGAGGGATGCTCTGAAACCCTAGGTTTCTGCTACTGGGGTTGCCAGAGATTCAAGTATCATCTCTCTGTCGCAGACACACTGGATTTACCAGGCCGTAGAGCTTTGATGTTGGGTCACTTTGGACTTAGGCCTGAGTCTGCTGCAGTGGCTCTTCTTGCTCTGTACCTCACTTAACACTGGCAGCCTCCTTGCCCATTAAACCTATCAGGCCGGGATGCCCTCTCCCAAAGCGAATGCGAGGAGGCTCGCCAAGAGTTAGGTCTTTTTTTATGCAGGCAGTGGAAGCTATGGCAAACTTCCTTCTTCCTTGGAAGGCATATTCTGCCGTACTCTGAGCTGCATGCTGTTAACCACGTAGGAAGTTGTTGTTAACCACGTAGAGATATTGAAATAAAATAATGTCAAGTAAAATAAAAATTTAGTTTCCTATTTATACTAGACATTTCAGATATTCCCTCATGGGTACTGGAAATGTCCAGTTCTACAGGGTTCCTGGAAGATCCCAGTATGGTCTCAGAGTCTCAGCTACCTACAGTGCTCGCCACATGAATAGCTATAATTTTATTTTATGATGCTCTTTACTCCCTTCCTTATTTTTGTTTCTAGGCATCATCTCCCCAAATAAGCTATCTGCACAGGATTTGTTGAGCTCCTTCCAAGCTGGGATTTGAGAACTGTGTTGCTTCCTGTTTCCACGAATATGAGACTTTGTTAGGCATTATCTGCCCACGTCTGTGATGGCATCTCACTAAGACTTGACTTGGGTGAATTTGGTGAGGTGCAGATGGAAGGAGCATCCCTGGTTTATGCAAAAATTAGCAAAGGAAGGGAATGGGGTAATGGGGATCACAAGGGTGGTGAAATGAGTTTAGAGGAGTAAAATAGCAGCCTTAGATCAGATAACCATGAACTTGGGCCTGAAGGCTGACAGGGCAGTGGTTAAGGAACCCTTCGTGGATAGTGACAAGTACATTGAATCCTTAGTTTTGTCAAGTGTCCCCTGCTGAGTCCTTAAACTGGGACTTCAGAAGGGTGTTCCTGAGGACTATGAACTCTGAGTCTCCCTGCAGCCTCCTGACAGAGTGGCCTGCTTTGAATCCAGCAGGAGAGAGGACACAGCTTCCTCGATGCAGGGAAGGATAGAGCAAACAGTTGATTCTGAGCTAGAAAATGTTCGGTATCACGGGATTTGAGGATTCCTGTAATAATCCACTTCCCACGTGCATGTTCATCAGTGCTCTTAATGGAAAGAGACATGGTGCTGCAGCAGGAGCTCGTGGAAGTGCTTCCTTTGTGACCTCTGTCCTGTGGACTGGAGAATGGGAAAGGCAGAGAGCTGCTTTACTACACCGTCAACCTTGAATCTGAGTCACCACTTCTGCAGTCTTAATTCTAGGTCATTTGAGGGTGCGATACTGTTATGGTTGGATGTGAAATCTCCCCTGGCTCGTGAGGTTAACTGTTGATTCCTAGCACAGCAATGGTCAGACTTGGGATTTTTGGAAGAAGATTGGATCATGATGGATCTAACTTCATCAGCAGATCAATCTATTGATAAGCTCCTAATTTGATGGCACTACTGGAGGCTTGGGAATTTAAAAGGTGGAGGCTAATTGAAGGAAATGGATCATGAGGGAGTGACTTTTGGACTATATCTTGTCCTTAACCTCTTGGGCTCTCACTCTTTTTGCTTTCTGGTTGCCATGAGGTAAGCAGCTTTCCTCTGCTAAGCCCTTCCACCATGTTTCTGCCTCATCACAGATCTGAAAGCACCAGAACCAACTGGCCATGGACTGAAACCTCTGAAATCATAAACCAAAACAGATCTTTTTTTTCCTTTATGTTGGTTTTCTCGGGTATTTTGTCACAGGTATGGAAAATTGGTTGTTTTAGTTACTTTTCTCATTGCTGAGACAAAATATTTGACCAATGAAGTCTTTTGGGACAAATGGCTTATTTGGCTCATAGTTTGTAGAGGTTTCAGTCCAGAGTCAGCTGGCTCCCAAGGCAGAGTGGCATGGTAGAGGGGCATTGCAGAGGAGAAGTAGTTCACAGCAAGCAGGCAGACAAGAGCAAACAAGGCGTCTTAACAGCTTCTTTCTTCTCCTTTTAGAGTCCATCTAGGCTACCAGGATCAGGGTGGTGCCAAACCAATCAGTAGAGTGATTTAGTAATCACACACCCTTAATCCCAGAATCACACTTTTCCAGCCACCTCTGAAAAAGCCCCACCTCTGACTGCATGAGGCTTTGAGGGGACATCTAGACACAAGTTGCAGTGTTAACACAGAAAGCTACTGGGGGAAGGAGAAGCTTGGGTTAGACTAACTCCAAAGGCCTGATAGCCTCGAGGTTGATTACTTCTGGGACTGGGCTGAAAGGAGACTGAGTAAGCCTGAGGGAGACATGGCTTGTTTCCAAATCTTACTAGGTATGAGATGTTTAGGGACACTGCTTGCTTTGGTTCAGATACGATCCATGAGCATTCCTCCAAATGTTCATGTGCTGAATGGAAGCTTGTTCCCTGGGCTGGTGGCATGAGATGGAGTAGGACCTCAAAGAGGTTGGGCCTAATGGGAGGGCCTTATGTCACTGGGGTGTGACCTTGGAAGGGATTAAGGTAGTTCTCAAGGGACACCTGATGTAGCTCTTGAAAAATGGTTGTTAGGAAAGCCTGGCTCTAGTCCCACCCAGTCCCCCTGGCTTCCTACCTACTATGTGAACTTTTGCTCCCAAATTCCTTCTTACCATGGTGCTCTGAGAGCGCCACCAGGGCCAGTAGGATGCCAGTGCCATATTCTTGAGCTTCTGGAACTATAAATTAAATAAATTTTTTGCCTGCTCAGTGATAACTTCTTTGATGATTTGGGTTTGTCCAGTCCATCTTTGCATTATTGGAAGAACTTAGCACAGACCATGGTGGATGGTATACATCCATAAACACTCTGGATGGTCATTGCTGCACTTGAATGGGACCCCTAGGGTTTGATGGTAGAAAGGGCAGCTATGTGAGCATGATGAAGGGCAAACCCTTGCTGGGAAGAGAAGAATGAGAGAGTCTAACCCTGAACTCTTGGCCATTCCTCCATGGATCTGCCCGATTGACTCAGGGCAGTAGAAATCATTGCTGGGAAATTGCACAGCAGTCTGTAGCCTTAACTCCCAGACTCTTAAAATTTGTATGTATAATGTGGAGGGCATTTAATAATGTCTTAATTTTTTTCAGATCTTAGCATTCTGTGATTTCCCCAGGGCCCCCATCTGGTTCTCCGACTCTCATGGGATGTGTGGTTCCACCTGATGCAGGTAGCGGTGCTGAGAAGCAGCACATAGTGATGGGCTTTGACTATGGACCCTCAGCTTCCCATTGGCACAACTGCACCATGCACATCTTAGAGCGTCTTGTGTCAGGGAAAGGTGACAAGTGAGATATAGTGATGCTCCAGGTGACTAATGCTGTCATTTAGGGTGCAGCTGTAAAAGCCTGGAGCCAGATAATTATCATCTCCTTATTAATTCAAGACGGCCAAGAATGGAAGCTTAAAAATGCATGAATAAGCTTTTCTGGCCATAATTTAATGAGACAAGAGAGAAAGAACTCATAAAATGCATAATTATTTTTACCATAAGGAGAGCAAAAACTCATTAAAGGACAAATTCCTTCCCCACCTTACCTTTGCCCACACTTACACATGCAGAGATGGTGTGAGCTCAATAGGTAGCTGTGGCAGCCTCAGTGTCCCCTTCTGATATAGCCTGGCCATGGGAAATGGCTCAGTGTTGGGCTCTGTTGCTGGGAAGATTCGGCCCCTATGCTCATGAGCTGTGTGGCTCTGAGCATGTCATTTATCTCAGAGATGTTTCTATACCATCATTTTATAGGATGATTATTGTGAGTTTATATGTTTAGCCATATAAGGCCTTATGAGACTTATTCTTCTGTCTCTCTTCCCACATATCCTATCTATTTTAGTTTTCCATCCATTTCCCCACTCATACATCTACAATATTCATCCCCTATCCATCAATCCATCCATCCATCCATCTATCCATCCATCCATCCATCTTCCCTTCTCACCCACTTTAAATCCATTTCTTAGTGCAGGGAACACCAAGATTAATGGCAGAATTCCTGCCCTGAATTTGTAGTCAGTGCACAAATGTTTTGCCTGCTCTGAAGAGAGGCAGCATCCATACAGGCTGAGAATGCTGACTTTGGAGTCAGAATCCCAAGGCTGAAATTCCAGCATTGTCACTTACGTCATATCACCTTGGAAAATTATTCTCATGCTTTGTATCTTCCAGACAACAAATGGGGAAGCTGCTGCTGATACTAACTAGAGTCAATAGCGCACAAAGTACCTGGCTTGTGCTGGAGGCAATACCCACTTGCCATATGATGAGACCTTGGGCCTGTAAGTGCAGTTGATTCAGCCCAGGGTTCTAAATGTGCGAGACTTGGGTTGGAAACCTGGTTTCTCTTTACTGACCTTGAACTCTTGAGCACATTTTGGTACTTAAATTTCCTAAGCATGAGATTCCTGATTGGACACAACGTCTGTTCACTGCTCAAATATATCAACAGGCAGAATGATCTAGTGGAAAGGGCAGGGTTTTAAAGGAAAAAAGCTTGGCTTTGAACCTTGACTCTGACTTTTGTCATCTTAATCAGGATGTTTGTCTAGATACTCAGATTTTTCTTAAAGTGTGTTCTCACCCTTTACTCCCTGGGAAGGGGGAGGCTGCCATCGCTGGAGCGATGATGTGCTTTGTGAAGGTCCAGAGGCTGCTGGGAGAGAGCTCTACAGTCAGGGTAACTTTCACTGTGAGCCAGCAAAACTTGAATTGGCTTGAGCAGTTTATTTTCTCATATATCGGAGGTCAGAGAAAGAAGCCTTCAGGTTGAGGATGAATAATGTTCTAAAGGGCCTTTTTTTCTTCTGATTTTTTATTTGGTATGGAGCCTTTGGTCACCAAATCACAATCACCAAATCAGTGACATTTGTGGCTACTATATTTCCACCCAGCAGCCTAAGGACAAGGGGAGGAAGTTAGAGATTGCCCCTGAGAGACTTCGCACCTGTTGCAGGGTAGAAATCCTCCACTTTGGTCTCATTTGACACCTGGTGTCCTGCCAGGTGACAGCACGTGGGACCAGAGTCAGGGCTGCTGCAGGGGAGATGAGCATGGGGTACACCAGGAGCAAGGAGGGTGTGGTACATGTGGGTAGACACTCGGGAGCATCCCCTCTAAGTGTCCCATAGGGAGAGAAATATGCTCTGAAAGCCTTGTCCGCAGCTTTTCAGATGTTCCTCCCACAGAATTTTGGTCTGTGGTCCAAAGTTGGTAACTGTGTTTGTGATCATCTGTCTCTTGACTTCTGCCTTACTTAATTTCAATTTCTCTCTCTTTCTACCTATCTACTAACTGTGTATCTATCATCTCATTATCTTTTAATCTATCTGCTATCTATGTATCTATGTATGTATTTAGCATCTGCCTACTGATTTACTACATATGCACATATGATCCTTTTTCCTATCTGCTATCTATGTATATTTCACCTATTTGTCTATCTATCTATCATGCTAAGCAGAAGGGTTGCTTGTATACACAGTAGTGTCTCATATGTTTTTGAAAAATAAATGAACTAATATAATGACTTAAGTCACTTAGTTTAATACTTTAAGTGGCAGAATTTAAAAAGCACTTATTCCTGGATTTAAAAATTTTAAATGATGAATGAAATGATGTTGACAAATGGGTGCTGTTGCTTAATCCAAAGATTAGCATAATTGATTGATGTTTCCATAGCTCCCATGCACCCTCTTACCTCACAGTAGACACCAGCTTTCATGCCAGAACTTGGGGAAAAAAAGCAGTCCTTTCCTTGCCAGCTTTTGCACTCAGTGAAAAGAGGACCAAAAAGAAAAAGAAGGGAAGTTAAGATGGGAAGGACAGAGCCAGGGCTGGTGTGTAGGGTCACCTTCCTGTGGAGGCATCAGGGTAGCAGTGGGCAGGACCCTGCCCTGCAGGAAGTGAGGGAAGAGGTGTCTGGAGGTGTGGGCTGAAAGCCAGCCTGCCTAACACTGCTGTGTGTTTCCTGGTGTGCATTTAGCCACCTCCCCCCGCACCAAATATAGATCAGTAAATGTGTTCTCATCTGTTTACCTTTGAGCCTTTTGAGTTGTTAGCAGAACTCTTTCTACTTGGTAATATTTAAGCATTTTAAATTTCATTTATTTTTTGAACCGTTTTTGTTACTGACACATAATAATTGTGCACGTGCATGGGGTAACCAATGAAGTTTTGATTCCTGTAAATGTCATACAAATATCAAATTAGAGTCATTCTCATACTAGCCACCTTCAACATTTGTAGTTTTTCTGTTTTTGTTTTTGAGACAGGGCCTTGCTAGGTCGTTCAGGCTGGCCTCAAACTCCAAGTGACCCTGCCTCAGCCTCTAGAGTCTGCATTACAGGTGTGAGCCACCACATCAGGCTTGTAATTTCTTTGTGTTGGAAACATTCACCTCTCAGGTTTTCCAGCAATTTTGGACTGTGCTAGAGACTGGAATTAAATCTCCAGTCTCTTTGTACTTTGCATTTTCACTTAGTTTCTCTGTCTCAATTTTTATGTATTTGTTTAGATAAATTGTAAAAATGTGAAGAGTTGGGAAAGAACAGAAATTGCAGGCTGCTAAAGGGAAGCTAAAGCATCATGGAAATAAACTTGCACCCCAACCAACTGGAAGCAATCTAAAATGTTTACAATGTCCAGCTCTGGGGAGCTGATCGGGGAATTCTGGTGCTCCAAGTACTCACTTGCTGGCTGCAGTGATGCACACTCTGGGAGGCTGAGAGAGGACAATTGAAAGTTTGGGCCCAGTCTGGGCAACTTAGTGGGAATCTATCTCCAAATAAAGAAAGAGCTGGTGTCATAGCTCAGTGCAAAGACTTCAGGCTTATCGATCCTCAATTCTGCAACAAAACAAACCAACAAAGAAGCCACAAAAATACAACTGTGGAGCAGAGAGCCAGATAAGACTTTGTCCTTGCATATGAAAGGTGTACTTTGGTCCAGGAAAGATCATGGACAGAGACCAGAAGTGCTGTAGAGGAGACTGGACAAGCAGAGCTCACATTTTGGATTGTGCTCTCATCCTTTCTCCTTTGTTATTTCTCTCCTACTTCTAAAATCTTAAAAAAATTTGGAGTCAATCTCTTATTATTTCACTATGCTGTGTCCTGGTTTTCTGCACCTGGCTGACCTCATGTGTACCCAACCCCACCCAAATCAGCAGCTTTGAGACCTCATTGTGTGGTTATTGATGCCCTTTGATTTGACGTCTTAGCATGGCACGATGGGTTTGCTTTACGTGCATAAGCAAATGGGGGGAATTTCTGCCTGTTTTCTGGCACTTGCAGAAAATTGTCCCTATCCTTGAAGCTTACTCTAGATGAAACCTCAGAAACTTCCCATAGTAATTTTTGCCTTTACAGGTTTCTGTTGACAAAAGGCCAGTTGAAGAAAAGGTTATGAAGAGCTAATACGCAAGAGCAAATCCAAGCAACCTCTTTTGCGGTCAAGCATTTATCTGCTGCACACATTTTGCAGATTATCCTTGTTTATGATAACACACTAAGTAATGCATCCTGACAATAAGCTTTGTCTTGAGTATTACCTAGGTCCTTGGGGACCCAAAGAACATGTCTTTCATAAGTGGTGCAATGATAAAGTGAATTTGGACTGTGGCTTATTTGGCAATGGGAGATACATTCTGATTTCAACATTTCTTTTTTGGTGATGCAAATGGCAAACAGTTCCTTAGTTTGTCAGGGCAGCTGTTTAGTATTTCCAAAAGCATCTTGCTTTCTCAGTTGGTTGGATAAATCCGCCAGGACCCATCACAGGATTCTAAAATGCAGTTAGCTTTTTCGCTAACTCCATTTTCAGACCTAAACCAACATTCTGCAGAGTGCACTCAGCTCTCGGCTCCAGATACAGCTTGCAGCACAGCTCTGCAGCAATTCTTCAGCTTTCACAGAGCAAAAGCCATGTTTAGTGGGATATGTTTTTTCTTTACTCTTTAGCATTAGTTTAAGAATAAACAGTGTACTCACTTCTGAGCTCTGAGAGACAACGTGTCTCCATTACAGCTGTGCTTCTCAAAGTTTAATGTCTAGGAATCCCTGGGGAACCTGTCCAAGTGCAGGACCTGGCTTGGCCAATTGGGATGGAACCTGAGGGTCTGCATTCCTAGCAAGCTCTGTTGGTCCCAGTGCTGCTGGAGGAGTAGAAGTTCTCATGTGTTGTGCCATCTGCGTTTCACCTAACTTGCTAGGGCTCATTAGGCTGTCATTCAAGAGGATGCTGAATGCATCAAAATGTTTCCCTTTCCTGGTCATTTTCAATTTGGGGAAGAACCAGAAGTTGGGCAGTGTTAGTCTGATGAGCAAGGTGGATGAAGACACACTGTCATGTTTTTATTTGACAAAATTTGCTTAAACATTTTGGATTAATTCAAGACATGGGAGAAGCCATGAAAAGATACTGATGAAAGAGGACTTCAGGAACTGCTAATGAAAGCAATAAGGATGACCGAGCATGTACGTTCAGGGTGAGAGGGCTTTGAGGGGGATTAGTGGCAATGTGTCTTTTACTGCAATACATTTTAGTGTAAACATTCACCATAGTTTTCAACCAGTCTTCATACATACATGTATTTTTTTTTTGTCTACTGATTCTATTGCTCTAGAGAACCCTAACCCATCTGAGGGAGTGGTAACCGGCTGCTGTGAAGGGCAGGAAGGAGGCAGGGAGCGGGTGCTGGGGCTGGACAGAACGCAGGGAGGAGACTACTGCATTCTCAGAACCTTGAAGTTCTCTGACGCGTGGAGAGGTGTGTGTCGGTGGATCCTCTGGTCTTGCAAGGTGTGTAATTGGTGGAGGCTCCCGATGTGAGCAGACACAGATGGCTCAGAGCCAGGCTGGGGAAATGGAGCTTCTGGTGTGCGTGTGTGCATGCATGCGTGTGTGTGTGTGTGTGTGTGTATGCGCGCGCAAGGGGCAGGTGTGTATCTCTTAGGTTCTGGCTGACATTTCAGCCCAAGTGTGTTACTTGGGTGTCCCAGTTACACCTGCAGAGAGAATGCTAACCTACTGCTGCTTTGGCACTTAAAGGTGCTTTCTGAGTGTGTGTGTGTGTGAGGTAGTGACCCAGGCTCTGGAAACACATTGGAGAACAGACCAGATCAAAGTCCTGCCTTGTGGAACTTACATTTTGGTGGCATTCAAATCATGGAGCTCTTCTGGGGTGGGGGACTGGAAAATGTTCCTTTCGGTGAGTTCCTCAGGGCTGTGGGAGGAGGGAGAGTCTCAGGATAGCTCCCAGAGGCCAAGGCAAGGCTGACAGATGACCCAGGGGTCGAGACTGAGAATCCAAAATAGGAAGTGGAACAAGAGATCAAAACAGGAGTGGAGTGGGCAGATTGGGAAAAGGGACTTCCGCACAATGCTGGTGAGTGAATACACTGGGGCCACCGCAAATTCCTTATCTGGGAACAGTTGGCAAAATAGCACCAAGCATTGGACCACTCTCTAAAAGGCTCTGCTAAAGACCAGCTTAGTGCCCATCATGCAGAAAACCCTCTCTGGGATGTTTGTGAAGTTAGCCTTCCTTTGACTTCTGGAGTCTTGGAAGATAAAACTTTGCTTACTCTCTGCTTCTAATACACAATTTCAATTTCTTTCTTTCCCCAAAGGCGAGGAGGTTGATTTATCTTAGCAGATCCTGTCACATTGTGTCTAACTACATATACTTGCTCTTCCCAAATGTCCAATCTTTGTCAGTTGAAAAATATTTGAGGTGCTGACAGGGCTTTTATGGACAACTCACCTATCATGGCAGAGTCTATAGGATTAATTCTTCTTAATTATGTTAGTGCTGGGCCATCAATCACATTTATTGATGCTGTCTGGTCATGTCTAGAAGATTTATAGGTATCTATATTCATCCTACACAGAAGCGAACACAAATAACTTCGCTATCTTTTGAGTGTCTCTTTGCATGAGACATATGTTACACAATTACTATGGAAAGCTTTTTAATAAAATAAGCGTTTGCCTAAGTTTCTTCTCTGGGGTCTTAGAAGAAGAGTTTAGAAATTCAAGATATCTCTGCCATTCTTGTTCCTTTCTCTGTTTGTAACTGAGTTAAAAACTCATGTTAGTCAAAGTGCTTTGACACACCAGGAAATATTCTGGAGAATTATACACTAGTTCACTAGTCAGAATTTAATCCTTTTATGTATGTGGCCTTTGGCTTTCACATCATTGGATACGAAAGGACTGGATTTCTGACAGTCAGAAGGAAATGGGGTAAACTAAGAATTTCTGACTGGCGAGAGGCTGGCGCTCAGATGAGCCTTGGCCAGCCCAGTGTTTAGTTCTCTGGTGGCAGGGATCCATTCCTACACTCCGTGACTCTGCCCAGCTGCAGCTTTGTTCCAGCTTCTGCTTTATGTTCAGCTTGGTTTAAAAACCATGTTGTGAACTTTTCCCCTTTCTAATTTAATTTAAAAAAATTTAAAAACAACAACAGCAGAAATAGGACAAAAACAATACAGAATTTAAAAAAATAGGAAATTAACACTAGTTAATATGTTACATGTTGTTATCTTGAAAGTAGCTATTCAGATGACAATATTTAGGCATGAAAAATGATCAAACAAGCAGACAACAAAAACACAAACTGTAATATAGTACTATAGTTACCTATCTTGTATATAGTTACATAACACATATATGTATACATATGTATACATATAATATTTTCCCTTATTTCTTTTTTCCTTTCCCCTATCCCAGTTGTTCTTTCCTTTTGAGCACTTTATTTCCCTTTCATTTTTGTAATATTTATTGTACATTTTGGATCTTATTTACTATTTTTTAAAAAAAATTATACTAGGGAGACTATGACATTTACACATGTGAGTCTGATTTATCTCACTTAGGAGTATGGTCTCTAGTTGCATTCATTTACCTATAACAACCCCAAGTCTATCCTTCTTTATAGCTGAGTAATACTCCACTGTATAAAAAGACCACATTTTTTTTATCCATTCTGTGGTTGATGGGCATTTGTGTTGTTTCCAAGATTTAGCTATTACAAATTGTGCTGCTATAAACATGGGTGCACATATATTTCTGTGGTGTAATGTTTGCAGTTCTTCTGGGAAAATATCTAGCAGGGGAATAGCTGGATTGAATGGGACCTCCAATCCTAGTTGTTGTTTTTTTCCTGTGGTACCGGGGATTGAACTCACAACCTCACAATTATCAGGAAAGTACTTGAGCCGCTGAGCTAAATCCCCAGCCCACCAATCCTAGTTTTTGAGAAATCTCCATACCAATTTCCAATGATCGTACCAGTGTATCCTCCCATCAACAGTGGAGAAGTGTTCCTTTTCCCCACAGCTCCACCAACATTTGTTATTGGTTAATTTCTTGATGGCAGCCATTCTTTTTGGAGTGATAAGAAATCTCAGTATTGTTTTAATTTGCATTTTTCAGATGACCAGTGATGTTGAACATTTCTTCATATATTTATTTGCCATTTGTATTTCTTCATCTGAGAAGTGTGTATTAGTCTCAGATACCCATTTTTGGATTGGGTCTTTGAATTTGGGAGGGGTGTCTGATGTTTTCCAATTCATTTGATGTTCTAGCTAGAAGTCCTTTGTTTGAGAGTCCATTGGCTAAATCTTTTTCTCATTCTGTGGATTTTCCTTTCACTCTGTTGGTGATTTCTTTTGATTTTCAAAAACCTTTTAAATGAGATCCCAGTTGTTGATTCTTTGAAGTGCTTCCTGTGCAGTTTACATTTTGTTCATCAACTCTTGGCCTAACCCTATGTCTTCAAAGTTTCTATATACTTTCTCTTCCAGTAGATCTAGTATTTCTATTTTTAATATTTAGATCTTTGATCCATTTTGCTTTAGTTTACTGCATGATGATAGACATGGGTCTACTTTTAGTCTTCAGCATGCAGAAAGTTGATTTTTCTGCATGAACATATTTGGCTCCTTTGTCAAAGAGAAGGTGTCTGAGTGTCTTTGTAGTTGTGTCTGCATCTTTTAATTGGTTCCATTGATCTTCAAGTCTGTTTTTTGTCAATACCATGCTGATTTTATTATAGTAGCTTTATAGTATAATTTCAAGTCAGAGATTGTGATGCCTCTTACCTTGCCTTTGTGGCCCAGAATTGCCTTTGCTATTCTAGATCTCTTCTGCTTCCAAATGAATTTTAGGAATATTTTCTCTAGATCTGTGAGGTATGCTAATAGTATTTTGATCAGGATTGCATTAAATCTGTATAACAATTTTGGGAGTATGGCCATTTTCACTATATTGGCTCTTCCTATCCAAAAGCAAGAGATATCTTTCCAATTGATGATATTTTCTTCAGTCTCCTTTTTCAGAGTACTGTAGTTTTCAGTGTAGAGGTCTTTTATATCCTTTGTTAGATCAGTTCCTAGGTATTTCATTTTTTGGATACTATTGTGGAAGGTGTTATTTTCATAATCTGTTTTCCTGTTGCAGTTTTTTTACCATTAATTTCCAACTTCAGTGTGCTATGTTCAGATAATATGCATGAAATAATTTTGATCCCTTTGCATTTACTTAAGAATGTTCTATGGGCTAATATATGGTCTATTTTAGAGAACATCTCATGTGCAGCTGAGAAGAATGTGTATTCTTATGTGGTTGGGTGGAACACTATAAATATCTAGTAAGTCCATTTGTTCATGGGTTTGACTCATTTCTATTATTTCTTTCGGTCTAGTTGATCTATCTCTTTGTAACAGTGGGGTAGTAAATTCCCTGTTACAATTGTATTATTGCATATTTGATTTTTTGTATCTGTTAATATTTGTCTTATACAGTTGGGTGCTCTTGTATTTGGTGCATATATATTTATGATTATTATGTCTTCCTCTTGAATTTTTCCTCTGATGAGTAGGTAGTGACTTTCTTTATCTCTTTTGATCATTTTTGGTTTGAAGTTCACATTATATGCAAACATAATAACTACCCCTGCTTTTTTTCTAGGTTCCTGTCACATGCAATGTTGTTTTATATCCTTTGACTTTCCATCTATGACTTTCTTTTTGAGTTAGGTGTATTTCTTGTGTGCAGCTTATTATTGGGTCTTATTTCTTGATCAGTTTTGCCAATCTATGTCTTTTAATTGGTGAGTTGAGGTCATTTACATTGGTGGTGATAACTGATATGTATTGGCTTATCTTTGTCATGTTGTTTTACTACTTTTCCCCTTTGTTTAAGTGCTCGTTTGAGTACCTAGTGGTTTCTTTCTGTTGTTGTTCTGGGAATTGTGGTCATTTTTATCTCTCTCTAGAATATCTTTCAGTACTCTTTCTAGGGTTGGTTTGGTGGACATCAGTTTCTTCAGTTGTTCCTTGCCATGGAAGTATCTTATTTCTCCATTAATTTTGAAAGATAATTTTGCAGGGTACATCAATCTGGGTTGAAAGTTGTTTTCTTTCAGGACTTGAAATACTTCACTCCAAGCTTGTCTTGTCTTGAGGGTTTGTGTTGAGAAGTTGGTGGTGATTCTTTTCTTGATAAGTGATTTGTTTCTTTTCTCTAATAGTGTTTAGTATTCTGTTTTTATATGGAATTTCTGGGATCTTGATTTTGTATGTCTGGGTGTAGGTTATGGTTGTTTGGAATTCTATATGCCTCAATTATCTGTATATCAGATTCTTTTCCCATGCTTGGGAAATTTTCTGAAATTACTTCTGAAAATAGTTTTTAAATGTCATTTGTGATAACTCCTGTGTTTTCATCGATACCTATTGGTTTTATATTGTTTTTGTTTGCATCATCTTGGAACTGTTGAATTGTTATTGCATGATTCCTTATTATTTTTAAGAGTTTTTTTTTGTAAATTTATAGCTTGTCTGAAAGGCTGTCTTCAGTTTTGTTCAAGCAGTTTTGCCAGTTTACAATGGAGTTTTTAATTTCTTGGGTATCTGTTTGAATCTCTTTCATGCAGTCTATTTCTTTCCTATGTTGTTCATTCAAGGTTTCCATTATTTTCCCATGTTCATTTACTTTTTTAAAAATCTATGTCTTCTCTAGCTTTGCTGAGCAACTCTTTTATTAAGGTTGTCATTTCTTTCTTTAACTGAGGGATTATTTCTGATCTGATTTCCTCTATAGCCTCATGGATTTGTTTCTTTCCTTGCTATCTTTTCAGAAACAGAGGACTTCCAATATCCTCTATTTCAGTGCCTCCTGTACTTGTCCCAGATGGGCTGGGCATTTGAGATTGCATTTTGCTTTTTTGTTTTGTCATTTTCACCTCTTGGGTGAATATTTTGGTCTTTTCAATTCTGCTAGTCTCAACTGTCCATCCTGTGTGTCTTAGGGTTTTCCTGTGTAGCTGACTTTCACCCAGTTTCTGGGTCCTGCAGTACATGGGATGGGCCAGTCACCTGAATTCCTTCTGTGGGGCCAGTTGGGTGAATCCTATATTCTTTCTAGGCTGACTAGCCTAGGAGTATTGATGTGAACCAACCCTTAGCTTGTATTGTTACTGTGGCATCAGACTGTTCCAGTCTGCCAGACTCTGCTATCCATGGTGTATTCCCCAGCTGGGATCCTACTGTGTCAGTAAGGATCTCACAGCCATAGCAGTGTTCTTCTGGGTGGAGGGAGGCATAATTGGCACTCTTGCCAGCCCACCTGGGATTCTCTATATGGAAGAAGGGTTCATCCATGCTATTGCTGGCCTGCCATGGTCCTCCATGTGGGGGGAAGATTTGCCAAGCCTCTTGCTGACCCACTGAGGTCTTTTGCTTGGGTGAAATGACTCACCATACTCTTGCTAGCCTGACACACCATATTCTTGCCATTCTTGAGGGGAGGGGTTCCTAAGGCTCCTGCCAGCCCACAAAGGTACTGCAGGTGGTAGAAGGGGTCACTGACACTCTGGTGACTGCTTAGGATGTCAGCATGCAGGGGTGGGGTGGCTGAGGCTCCCCTGAACTGCTGCGATCTTTCAGGTGAGGGGGGAGGGGCAGTTGACACTCTCACAGGCTACGGAGGTCATTTGGGTGATTTGTGATCCTTTTTTAACCTAAAAAGGGGTAGGCACCTGAGTGTGAAGAACCAAGTACTAACCTGAGTGTTGGTTTCTTGAGGTTTCATCAGTGTCCTAACCAGTGGAAAGGAACAGGAAACCAGACGAGATGGAGTAGAAGATCAGACATTCTATTAGTGAACATTTGAATGAACAGAAACTGTCAAGCCCTAGGCTAGGTTCCTGAATGCATTAGCTTTTACAATCTTTACTATAGTTTCATATGATAAGTATCATTATCCTCACTTTATATGTAAGAAAACTGAGACCCAGGAGGTCAATAACTCAATCAAGATGGTATAAGTAGTAAGCAGGAGTCAGAGGTTGTGCTGGGTCTTCTGGGTAAAGATCTCTGCTCTGAAGCTCTCTTCAGGAGCAAGAGCGATGGGGGACCAGCAGGTGGCACATGTGACTTCCTGTGGAAGGCTTGGGAAGTAAAGCCTGTGTGTATCAGTACAGGACAAAGCACAATGGTTGGGCAAATGGAATATGATTCTCACTGTTCAATAAAAGCAAGCAATAGATAATAAAACAAAGAGAAAAGAACCTGGAAGAAGAAAGATGGGAGAAAGTAATTGGTGCTGGAAGAAGTGAGTGATTGGTGGTGACATACTATTAGGAAAGGACAGAAAGTCCAAGTCCTGAGAACTTCAGAACTTTTCAGCACCATGATGCCACACATAGGAAATCCCACACCTGACATTACTCATGGAGCCACAGTCAAAGTGCAGGTGGACTAAAAAAATGCAGGTGGACTAAAAGTATTGCATAAAATCATCTTCAGGCTATGTGTGTCAGGTAAATGTGACACACAAGAGAATTTTGAGTACAAATGTGGGTTCCATCCCCAAGTCACTATGGGTATGCAGCTATTCCAAATCTGATTAAATGTGAAACACTTCTGATCCTAATCATTTTGGACAAGGGCTATT
Source organism: Hydrochoerus hydrochaeris (assembly GCA_004027455.1). Taxonomy (NCBI): domain Eukaryota; kingdom Metazoa; phylum Chordata; class Mammalia; order Rodentia; family Hydrochaeridae; genus Hydrochoerus; species Hydrochoerus hydrochaeris. Next base: position 29,417 of record PVLA01008770.1, on the reverse strand, counting down.
TAACTCAAATATGCTAACATCTGGTTTATAAGAAATGACTAGGAGTCTTTAAACACACAAGCTTTTTCCTGTGATTTGAAATGGAAACTGTCTTAAGAATTATTGTGTAAATTTTTTTTGAACTTTAACCAATTATGAAGATTTATAATCTTCTATTGTGCATTAAGGCTTGCTAAGCATCTCAGTTCTCTGAAACTTAGAGGACTTGAGATATAATTATTCTTGTTTTTAATGCTCCAGGTCACTACCTCTTTCAATTCTGTCTGCTTTGAGTATTGTTGTTTCTTTTCTAGCAGCATGTACATTTTAAAAGCACCATCTGTAGATCTGCTTTTTCAGCATGCTTCCCGTGTAGTCTGCTTTTGGATAACAAAGATTATAATATTAATTAGATTTGATGCCCCATTTTAACGTAATAGACTACACTGGGGCCTGTAGGTTCTCCTATTTTTTTCTCTAAAAAGTGCAATTTTTGACAGTCATTACACAGTTATGTCTTAAATAAGATGAAAGATACTGCTGGAAATTTAAATAGCTTTTCATTTCAACCATTGCTTCTAATGGAGAAAGTAAGGTAATTATCCCAATTATGACTGCACGAGTAATTATTTAATAACTTGTCTGCTGTCCTGGTTCAATTATAACTTCATAAGAAAAGACTCTGGTGTTTGTTTTTCCTGTTCCCACTTTAACAAATTTATTCATAGCCACTATATATCAGGTGATCTTCATGTACCAGGGGAGAGAAAGTCCCCTCACTCAGGTAGATTTTACCTTTTTGAGTCTGGGTAGAGCTAATAAACAGACACGTGGTGGGCACAATGGCAGTTGCAATATGGCCATGAGTGGTCCCCAAATTGTCTGGACCTCTGACTGCTGACTGTCCACAAGGGGCTGGATAAATAAATAATGAAAATAAATCAAATATCTCTGCTGAAAACACAAGGGCAAATTTATGATCACCAAGTATAAGAAAATGATTGACATTTCCCACCAGGTAGGATTAGCAGAAACGCAGTGAGCAGTTTGGGAGAAAGGTGAAAATAATACAGTCAGGAGGAAGGTGGGGAAAGTGGTATCTGCTGAAATGAGCAGCCCTGAAAGCGCATGGATTTCCCAGGCAGCCATGACACGGGAAGCAAATCTGTGCATCGTGACAGCCTTAGGACTGGGGCTACCTCACTCCAGAGGGAGCCAGAGGTGTGTAGGGGTTCTCATCTTCTCTGTGAATCACAGATGACATGCTGTGAAGGCCTGTGGCCTTGCTCAGCATTGGACAGAACCCAAGATATGACTCCATCCCTGGGTTCCCAATGATAGCAGGTTGAAGTTGGGATGTCAGCTGGTATCTCACTGCAACTCGTTCTCTTCCCCTCTCCTCCTCATTCTCCCTCCCTTACTGGTCTTTCCTGTGAGCCTTTCCGTCTAAATCACTTGTACCTGAGTCTTCAGTCCAAGTCTGTGTCAGGGAGATGCTGAACTAAAACACAGCAGAAAGAGGCTTTGGGATAAAGGCCTGCAGACCTAAGGTGCTCCATTAATTGGTAACCATCTGGAGTTACCAAGTCTGAATGTCCTTGAAATGGTATAGTAAATGCCATTGCTTTGATTGCTTGCTCTTTATACCTTAGAGAGTTCAATGTTAGCCCAGACACTGCACCCATACTGGATAGATGAGCTCCAAGGCAAGCTGGGACCCACAGGGACCCACAATCTAGAGCAGAGGGTGCCACATGCATGAGGTGACACAGCAGCTGACCTTGGGAACAGAGTGGGCCAGCAAGGGCTGGAGGAGCAGGCTGTGTAGTGATGAAGGTTGAGGTGTCTGTGATCCCCACAGGAGGATAAAACTGGTTGTCTGATTAATTTCACAGGCTGATAAGGAACAGAAACCTGTACCTGGGCTACTAAAGAGTGGTTATGTGTGGGATTTTGTCTGTGGGTGTGAGGTGGGTAGGGAATACAGGTCTGGATCACTTGAAGTCTCTGATTGACCAGATACCAAAGTCTGGGCAGAACACTGAGCCTGAGTTTCAGGCCCCCACATACAGCACCCTTTTCTCAGAAGGCTGTGGTAGTAACAGCTGGTTATAGCAGAAAGCGCTTTATAAATGGCACTGTTGGGAGGTGAGTTGGAGACCTGTGTAAGGATAGCTTTCTTCCTTTCCACTTCTGCGTGGAGTTATCCAAGTCTGCATTTTAATTTTGCCTTCCAGAGTTATTCAGGTCTAAAGTTTTAATTTTGGTTTACAATTATGCAATAATTTTCCAAGTCTCCCACGTTGAGGATGAGTTGGAAGGGAGACAACCAGGAGCTTCCTGTTCATTTGTAACTCATCATGTCCTCTGCTTGTCTGCCCAGCAGGGCAGCGCCGAGACCCTGACAGTGTGTCAAAGAGAATTTCATACTTAAGTTTTTTTTTTTTTTTTTACCAGGGATTGAACTCATGACCTTGTGCTTGCCAGACAGGTGCTTTACTTAAGTTTTCTGAAACAAAGCGTTTCCAACTACCTACAGGTGTGGATGGGGAATCACATTAGTACCATATGTGAAATATAATGACCAAATAACATTTCAAAGTTTAATTAAAGGTAACTTAAATGGAAACTAGAACACAAACTTTAGTCTCCAAATATGATGGCACTTTCAATCCTCCAAAGAGGAGTTGACCCCTGATTGATAACACAGTTGACCTGCTAGGTTGACAGATGAGATTTTCCCTAGTGTGGAGTACAGGAGTTAGAAATGCAAGCATAGATGAAGCATTTTATTTAGACTGAAATAGATGTGGTTCAGAACTCTTGGAGGAATCTTTACTCTCGATTTATAAAGGGGGGTTAAAGAAGAAGCAGTGAAGCAATGCCGTATGGATTCATAGATGAGGGAGCAAAGCAGAATATAAATGGGGAAAAATTGGAGTTTGCAGTCACGAGGACCAGATTTGAGTCCTGGGTCTATCAATTACTGATCCTGAAGGTTTAAGCAATAATTTATTCTCCTTGAAATCCAATTTTCTTATGTAAAAACGGGCACATTGCTGTCTCATACTAATAGGTAATCACGATTAATCTCCATGGATTGGAAGTATCAAATAACAGAAGATAAGAAAAAGTACCGTTAGAAGAACTGTACATGCATTGTCTGTTATGCTGTTTTATTCACGGTAGTTTGGGAGAAGGAGCTCTATTCATTGAGAGTCTGGATGGAGGGATGCGAGACATATACTTGAGATTTCTTCTTAAACTAAATCAAGCATCAAGCACTAATATATCATGTAATTAGCTTTGTTCCAGAAGGGACTTAAAGTTGACTTACAGGAGAAGCTGGATGGAGAACTCCCAACTGCATTGTCCTGCAGTACGACTTGAAGTTACCTGGGATGCACAGTGTGGCTCAGGCTGGCTCTCTGGATTGGCTCAGGAGAGCTGCCTGACAAGCTTTACCTACACAGACAGATTCCTAGCCGAGCCCTCTGGATGCATCCAGCAGTGTTCTCAAAAGGACCTTGCTCTCCCTTCCTATATCCCAGGGAATTCATGCAACAAGACCATTTGGGATGCAGATGGGCTGAATTAAACAATAGACATTTACAGGAGAAATTGGAGAGGAACAGTTGTTTAGAGCCCCTGTACCACCAGGCAGCTCTCTGACTCAGAGGTGAAGGCCCCCTGGTTGGGGGAAAGGTGACTAAGGGCCAGCTTCGAGGTCATGGGACACCTATGGTTGCACTGAAGGAGACACAGAGCCTGGTGTGGTTGGCTGTGTGTTCAACCAGGACCTGGATGACGGTTGCTCATGGTTAAGAAGGGAGCTGCTGCCAGAGACACCTTGGAGGGCTGAGCAATTCTCCTCCCCACGCACCCCAGCACTGAATACTTAGCAGCTCCAGGGCAGAACCAACTGGAAAATATTTATTATTGGACCCAGTTCTGGAGTTGTGAACAGGGCTGCTAGCTGCGAAGCTGCCCCAAGGGCAACCTCTTGCAGAGAGCACTTGGGTGTCTGAATCCTAATGTTCAGGATCCAGGGCCTGAACCTGCTATAAAAATAGAAATCAGTGACAGGAGAAATTTGAGGAAATACACATGTGGAAATTAAATGACACACTCCTGAACAATCAGTGGGTCAAAGGGAAATTAAAAAAATCCTTGAGGCAGACAAAGATGGCATATATCTTTCTTATGGGACTTGTAGGGTGGCACAGATTTACCCAATGACACACAGGGCTTCTAGGATCCCAGAGCATTGGGGTTTGGGAAGAGAAGGTGTGCAGGTGGGTTAAGCAGGCCAGAGTTGGGGTGGGCAGGAAGGCAGAGAAAATAGCAGTACTTTTGGGTTGTCTAGACTAACAGGGATTCGTCTCTCCAGTGATCACATGGTACTGGCAAAAGGGGATGGAGGGGGCTCCTCGTTCCTGAGTTTGGTGACTTGTGTGAACCCTAACGTGGGGACCTGGGGTCAGTCATGAGAAACTTGCATGCTGGGACCTTGGGTCTTAACATCTCGCCTGGTTTCAAGGATAGGGTCAGAGGAGTAAAGTTATGCTGAGGTCTTAATTCTGTTTAAATGGTCAATATGTGCAATGGATTGAATACGGGATTCAGTGGTAGACAACTTGGATTCCCTTGGTCAATAGCTAGTCATTGTTATGTTTTCAAATTGGCATACAGGGAGCTAATAACTGAGCCGGTGTGAGCGCTAAGACAGCAGGGATTAACACGGCACAATGCCGGGGAGCTTGTGCTGTCTGTAAGTCTGCTGTTCAAATATACCTGCGTACTTACTAGCACGTGTGGGCACCATTCTGGGCACTGAGTTCACAGGAGCGTGAAAGACAGATGAAAGATCTGCCTTGTGGTGTAGATGAAAAAAATTAAAGAAACAAGCACCGTGCTTTTCTGTTAGCAGAAAGGGGGATGGGGATAAGTCCAGGAGTGAAGAGAGGGAGAGTGGCCGAAGGGGGAGGGAGGACATTTTAATAAGGCGATGAGGACAAAGGTGCTCAAGGGTGTCTGACCTGTCACTGATCAGGGAGGAGCTGAGGACAGAGAGGCATGGGATGTGTTCCTTGACCTGTACCAGCGGGTGTCTTGGGCACTCCCTTGATGGCATCAGCTGGTGACCTGGGGTGAGGCAGGAGGGTTTCACTGACATGATCTGCTTCTGTCCCAGCCTCCTTCATCCCCGCTACCCAGATCTGGGGTTCACTCTCACAGAGGGGCATTTTACCTGCTTTCTTTACCTTGCCACCTTGCTTAACCCAAAGGTGGGAGACAGCTCACAGCCAGTGCCTCAGTGGGTAAGAATGTGCTGGGTGACTGTCAAGTGTTGCTACAGCATGGATGACATTTGATGGGAGCATGTGAGAGTGTTCAAAGGCAGTGACAGACACCTGAGGTTTTCTGAATATTTGGGTCCCAGTAAAATAACAGAGCCCTGAGGAAAGTTCACAGGACCAGTCAGATAAGGAAAAGCCAGCAGGTGGTAATTCCAAAAGAAGCTATTTGCATGAAGGAGCCACAGATGTCAGACCCGGAAGCAGAGTTAGCCTTGGATATGGGATTCTGAAGAAGGACTAAAACTCAGCCAGTGCCACAACTAATAGTAAGAACCCATCAGCCCTGTGCTCTGCAGTATCCAAGAGAAGCAAAAGGAGGTAAGAAGCCAGGATGTTCAGAGAGAAATGTGGCTAGATGCCACATTTGGTTTGCATCAAGAATCCCCAAAAGGCTCAAATGCTCAGAGCTGGGGCTTTTGGAAGGTGATTGGGTCATAAGTCATCGAGTCCATAGCTGATCATGCTGCTAGGAGTGGGTCCCTGGGATGGGACCTGAAGTGTGTGTTCTCCTTCCCAGCCCTTTCCTTAGCTAGGCTCTCTTTCTTCTCTTTGCTTCCTGCTTGCAGGAGAGTGAGTAGCTTTTGTCTCCTGCACCCTTCTACCATGCCCTTTGACCATGCTGTCTCTGTCTTGCAGCCAGCCAAGAATTGAACCTTCTGAAACCGTGAGCCAGAAGGAAACCTGTGAATGGCAGGTGTTTAGTCTCAGTGATGAAAAGCTGATTAATATAATATCTTTAGAAAAAAAGAAAGAGAGGTATTTAAGAATTTTACCTGATTATATGTAAGTGCTAACTCCTGGGGTATAATTCTTTTTTTTAAAAAACTTTTTTTTTTACTTTAAAAAGCAAAACAGAAAAAAGAGATAGAAGTGATACAGAATTTTTTAAAAAAAGTAGAGATGTAACACTAGTAAATATATTGCATATTTTTATCTTAGAAGTAGTTGTTCAGGCTATAAAATCCAGGCACAAAATTGATCAATCAAACAATGACTGTACTTTTTGATGAACTAACAGAGATTGGTAGTAAGGTTATCTATCTTAAACACATGAAGGTTAGACTTGATGATCTCCATATCCCCACATGTAATCTGCACAAATACACTTTAGGTGAAGTTTAATCTGTATGCCAGTGCATAAGTCGATTGAAATACAGTCAAGGCCTGTCTTTAATTGTATTCAAAGGTCTAGTTCAAGAAATTGAATGTAGTAGGGAGTCAGGGGATGGGCAGGGCACAAGTAACAGTGCCACAAGTAATAGTAAGAACCCATCGGAACAGCATCCAAAGCAACATTATAAACAATATTTTAATTCCTAGTTTCCTAATTTTAGGACAAGTTTATTAAGTTCAATGTTTAGTTTCTGCTTGCTGTTGGAGAGTCCCTATGGCACATGGCGGGGATTCACCCTCCCTAGGGAATGTGGGTCTGTATAAGACCTCAGAGAAGGGAGAGAAAGTGTGCGCAGTAGGAAGGTTGGCAGGGGGGCCAGTCATCAGGGGAATTTGTGGACCAGGGACACACCTTGCTTTGTCCCTTCTAGCTTTCCAATGCCCTCAACTACCTGAGGACTATTTCTTGCACCTGCAGCAATTTGTGTGACAAGGGATGCTCGGCTCAAAGAGAGCAGCTGTCTCAGTCCCCGCTGAGCAGCAGAAGAGTCAGGAAAGCTGGAGTAGAGAGGAGAGCCAGGCAGAGGGTGAGAACGGACTTTTTTCTCCAGCAGGAGAAGCCTTCAGCCCATCCAGACACAGCCTCTGTGGGCCCCAAACCCACCTGTGACCAGCAGAAGAGCCGGGCCTGTTTCACAGATGGGAAAATGTTGGCGTGACCTGGGTGCAAGGGTGCCCCACAATGATGGGGGATCCCGAGCAGCTTCTCCTCATGTGTCAGGTGCTATGAATGGGGCAGCAGTGAGGAGCTGTCAGGCCATGTGGCTGTCACCCTAGTACACACCTGGGATTGGTTCCATTCGGAAAAAGCTGGCAGGAAGAACTGTAGGAGGAAAGGGGTGGTATGTGGCACAGACAAGAAAAGGGTATCCTGGAGCTTCCTGGTGAAGGGCAGGCTGGGAGACACAGGATGCCCCATCTCCCTCCACAACAAACCTTCTGAGCAGGTGGCAACTGGGATGTGGCCAGATTCATAAGACCCTTTCCCAGTAAGCGAAGGGATTTGGTTTCTGGCCAGCAGACGAAGTAAGACGCTGATTATATGGATGGAGGAGGGGACCTTGAGGGGGAAATTCTTGCAGGAATGATATTTCCAAGACAGGAGAAAACAGGGACAGCAGGGTTAGAGAGGGGATTCCCCAGCAGCCCTGCTAAGTACTGTGAAAGGGGAACGGGAGGGTACAGACCCACAAAGTTTCGGGAAAGACTGGTGATCCCTCGTCTAACATGGAGGGCAAAGGAGAAGGTGCAGGGACAGCCTCTGCGTGGCAGGCTGGGACAAACATGACCTAAAAGGAAATCCTCAAAAAACAAAGAAACAAGGGTTCTATGAACAACAAAGCACAGCGTTTTAAAATTTCTTGGTAGATATTAGTAAATGCGTATCTTGGTTTGCCATTCATGATTCGCGACACATGGAGGGTGACTATGTTCCCCTTCTCATCCAAGATGACAGTTCTGCAGAATCTGATCATTTTCCTGGAGAGATCAGACACCTCCCTCTCTCTGGGGAAAGCCCACCAGAAAGGCTTGGATTGCTTGGAACAGTGTCATGTTTAATTGGGTAGAGTGGGAATGCCTGACAAGCTGGGCACCCCAGCTGGCTAGAGCCCCCCAGCTTTTGTCACCAGGCTGCTACTTCATTCCTTGCCCCCTAAGCCCTTGGATCAGCACCCTGGCTGCTCATCTGTCTGCAGAGCTTTGGAAGTGTCCCTTCGGTAATGAGTTCCCTTCGGCCTGAGCGCTTGCTGTGGGCAGTGCTGGCTGGTCTACAGCTCTGATTTCTCATTTCCTAAAATAGGAGCTCGAGTTCCCTACAAGTGCTTTATTCCTTCATCTCACAGGGGACAATTTCCCTCTTGGAGTGGCTGTCATTAGTCTATGACTGAGCATCCACTCCTCCTTGCTCTCTATTGGTTGAGTGACGTGAAGCTGGCTACAGGCACATGAGGAAGGGATCACAAGAGATCTCTGGGAAAGGAAATTCCTCACCAACTGGGAAGGCTGCCTCCCAAAGACACTCTGAGGAAGCCTTGGCTTGCGTGTTGTTTGTAGGGAGCTGGCTTCTCCCTTGTAAACAGAGGTAAGACACAGATCCTGTATTACTGATGCCATCTCTGACATGTGGTATTAATCAATTTTTTTTTCTGGTACTGAGGATTGAACCCAGGCCTCTACACAGAGCTACATTCCTTAGCCCTTTTTCTGTTTTGGTATGGCATAGTATTAAATCATCAAGTTGTCCAGTCTGGTCTTGGACTATCAATCCCCCTGCTTCAGCCTCCCAGAGTGCTGGGATTACAGCCATGCACCTCCATGACCAGCTGGCATTGACCAGTTAAGATCTGTCTATATGTAGATCTCTAAATCTAGAACCAAATAATTTCCTTATTGTTCATCCAGTTTTCATTCAGTTTGGGTCCTGTCTTATCCTATTTATAGCGCAAACTATCCTAACCCATCACTCCTGTTCAATAGATTAGTAGTTGTTTGTGCCTTTCATCTAAAATAGTAAAAAATCTGTCTTCTCTGTGCCTTCATATGTAAGAGCCTTGGGCAGAGCTTGATAAAACATGAATGACCAGCCCCCAGGATGCATAAAAGTCCTCCCTAAGAACAAAAGGAATAGAAAATTAAAATCTCTCTGAATTTGGAGAAAAGAGAGGAATAATTGTATTTTTAATCATGATATTGAAAGTCTAACAAATACCATATTAAAATGTTAACAGCAATGGCTTTCCATTTCTGCTATTCATTTCCAAAGCACATTAAAACCTCTAAATGAAAACCATGTTTAATTTCATAAATGAATTATCTGGATATATGCTGATATATAGGTGGAAAGATAGGGCCAGAGAAATAAGTGACTTTAGGTGTCATCTCTTTTTAAAAACTTTTTTTTTATTTTAAAGAGAATAAAACAAAAGAGGACAGATCTAAGCAGATCAGAACAGAACAATGTAAGCAACACAGAACTTCCCAACAAGACAATTGGATATTAACAGTAGCTATCATAATGTCTCTTTCTTTGAAATAGGTGAGCTAAGCTTCACACACAATAATGTCACACATAACAAAGTAGAATAAACAACTCAAGAGAATGGAAGTATTCCAAGACATTCTGAACCAAATAACTGAAGATGAACCATGGCTGCTATATTATCTCATTTTCCATAAAAATTTTGTTTTTACTATCATACATATTAAAATCCAATAACACACAATGTGGTAGAACCAATGGTAATAGAAAAACCAGAGCATGGTAGGACTTCAGAGCAAGATGATATTAAATCAACAATGGCTGCCATATTGTCTTGCCTTCAAAGTAACTATTCATATGATCACATATATTAAGATCAAACAAAACAGAATAAAACCATTTCAACCAATGAATGAAAACATAAGACTTTAAAGCAGTCTAATAGTGAAACATGATTACCATAAAATCTTCTGTATTCTTACCATTTCTTACACTAGAGATACTATATGGTATTTATACATGTGAGTTTGATTTATTTCTCTTATGAGTGTAGATTCAAGTTGCATCCATTTATTTATAAATATTTCACTGTGATCATTCTTTATAGCTGAGTAGTACTCCATTGTATAAAAGTACCACAATTTTTTTATCCATTCCTCGGTTGATGGGCACTTAGGTTGTTTCCAAGATCTGGCTATTACAAATTGTGCTTCTATAAACATGGGTGGACATATATCACTGTAGTAAGATGTTTTCAGATCTTCTGGGAATATGCCTAAGAGTGGAATAGCTGGGTCAAATGGGACCTCCAACCCCAGCTTTTTGAGGAATCTCCAGACTGACCTCCACAGTGGTTGCACCAGTCTACACTCCCACCAACAGTGCAGAAGAGTTCCTTTTTCCCCACAGCCTCTCCAGCATTTGTTGTTGGTAGTTTTGTTGATCCTGGCTGTTCTTTCTGGAGTGAGATGGTATCTCAGTGTGGTTGTAATTTGCATTTCTCTAATGACCAATGATGATGAACATTTTTTCATGTATTTATTTGCCATTCGTATTTCTTCATCTGAAAATTGTGTGTTCATCTCAGATGCCCATTTTTGGATTGGGTCTTTGAATTTGAGGGGTCTGATTTTTTTTTAATTCTTTATAAGTTCTAGACAGAAGTCCTTTGTCTGAGGGACAGTTCACTAAGATTTTACCCCAGTTTGTAGGTTTTCTTTTCACTCTGCTGGAGATTTTTTTGGATATGCAGAAACTCTTTAATAAGATATGATCCCAGTTATTGGTTCTGGGAAGTATTTCCTGTGCAGTTTGGTTCCTGTTCATGAATTCTCTACCTACCCCTATGTTTTTAAGATTTTTACCTACTTTGTCTTGTAACAATTTAGTGTTTCTGTTTTAATATTTAGATCTTTGATCCATTTGGATTTTAGTTTAGTACATGGTGATAGGCATGGGTCTAACTAGTTTTCAGCCATAGCCAGTTTTTCCAGCACCATTTATTAAAGAGACTGTCCTTCTCCCAGTGAATGTGCTTGACCCCTTTATCAAAGAAAAGGTGGTTGAGTGTGTTCATAGTTGTATCTTCTAGTCTATTCCATTGATCTTCAGGTCTGCTTTTATTTCAATACCATGTTGATTTTATTACAGTAGCTTTATAGTATAACTTCAAGTCAGGGATTGTGATGCCTCCTGCCCTGGCTTTGCTGCTTAGAATTGTCTTTGCTATTCTAGGTCTCTTCTGGTTCCAGATGAATTTTAGGAGTGATTTCTCTAGATCTATGAGTCATGTTACTGGTATTGTCATTGGGATTGCATTGAATGTGTATAACAATTTTGGGAGAATGGCCATTTTTACAATATTTATTCTTCCTATCCATGAACAAGGGATGTCTTTCCATTTTCTGAGGTTCTCTTTGATTTCTTTTTTCAGGGTATTATAATTTTCCCTGTAGAACTCTTCTACATTTTTCGTTAGGTTAATTCCTAAGTATTTCATTTTTTTGGATGCTAGTGTGAAGGGTGTGGCTACTCTTATTTCTCTCTTGGTGATTTTGTTGTTAGTGTATAAGAATGCTATTTATTTTTGAGTATTGACTTTGTATCCAGCTACATTGCTGAATTTATTCATTATATCTAGGAGATTTTCAACAGAGGTTTGGGGGTCTTCTATGTAGAGTGTCATGTCATCTGCAAATAATGATAATTTTACTTCTTCCCCTTTTATTTCCCTCTCTTGTCTAATTGCTCTGGATAGAATTTCCAGTACTATATTGAATAGGAGTGGTGATAATGGACATCATTATCTTGTGCCTGATTTTAAGGTAAAGGGTTTCAGTTTTTGGCCATTTAATATGACACTGGTTATTGGTTTGTCATAGATGGCCTTTATCATATTGAGGTAAAGACCATCTATTCCAATTCTCTGTAAGGTTCTTATCATGAATTGGATATTATCAAAATCTTTTTCTGCATCTATAGAAACGATCGTGTGATTCTTGCTTTTGGCTCTATTGATATGGTGGTTTACATTTATTGATTTACATATGTTGAACCATCCTTGCATGCCTGGGATGAATCCCCCTTGGCATAGTGTATAATCTTCTTGATGATTTGCTGCATCCTGTTTGTCAATATTTTATTGAGAATTTTTGCATCTATGTTCATTAGGGAGATTGGCCTGTAGTTCTCTTTTTTAGCTGGGTCTTTCTCAAGTTTTGGTACTAGAGTGATATTTGCTTCCAGGAATGACTTAGGGGGAATTGCTTCCCTTTCAATTTCATCGAAGAGTTTGAGGAGTGTTGGCATTAAGTCTTCTTTGTATTTCTTGTAGAATTCCACAGTGAATCCATCTGGGCCTGGGCTCTTCTTTGTTGGTAGGGACTTGATTACATTTTCAATTTCATTAATAGAAATTGGGTTATTCAGCAGTTTTACATCTTCTTGATCCAGCCTTGGTGGTTTGTATGTTTCTAGGAATCTGTCCATTTCTTCTGTGTTATGGAACCTATGAGAGTAGAGGTTTTTGAAATGTTGTTGATAATCTGTATTTCCACAGGGTCAGTAGTGAGTTCTCCTTTTTCATTCTGTATTACATGAATTTGTGTCTTTTCTTTCCTTTTTAAAATTAGGTTGGCTAGGGGCTTGTCAATTTGATTTATTGTTTCAAAGAACTAACTCTTTGATTGTTCGAATTGTTTTCTTAGTCTCTATTGTATTAATTTCTGCTCTGATCTTTATAATTTCCTCCCTTCTTTTGGCTTTGGGCTTGGCTTGCTCTTCTTTTTCTAGATGTTTGAGGTGTAATATCAGGTTGCTTATTTGTGTTCATTCTGTTTTCCTAATGTGGGAACTCAGTGCAATAAATTTTCCTCTGAGGACCACTTTAATTGCACCCCACAGGTTATGGTAAGTTGTATTTGTATTTTTGTTTGCTTATAGATATTGTTTAATTTCTTCTTTAATTTCCTCTGTGACTCACTGATTGCTCAAGAGTGTATTATTCAATTTCTGTGTGTTTGTGGGGGTTTTGCAGTTACTTTTATCATTAATTTCCAGTTTCATGGTGTTATGAACTGATAACATGAATGGGATAATTTCAATTCTTTTGCATTTATTTAAATATGTTCTTTGGGTTAGTATATGGTCTATTTTAGAGAATGTCCCATGTACTGCTGAGAAGAATGTATATTCTGATGTTATTGGATGGAACACTCTGTATATGTCTATCAAATCCATTTGTTCACAGGTGTGATTCAGTTCTGTTACTTCTTTGCCGATTTTCTGTCTAATTGATCTATCCCTTTGTGTCAATGGTGTGTTAAGGTCTCCTGTTACAATTGTGTTATTGCCTATTTGAGTTTTCATTTCTGTTAATACTTGCTTTGTGTAGTTGAGTGCTCTGGAATTTGGTGCATATATATTTAAGATTGTTATCTCTTCCTCTTGCAGTTTTCCCCTAACTAGTATGTAGTGACCTTCTTTATCTATTTGGACCATTCTTGGTTTGAAGTTCACATGGTCTGCAAACAGAATAGCTACCCCTGCTTTTTTTTGAGTTCTGGTTGCATGGAGTATTGTTTTCCATCCTTTGACTTTCAGTCTATGAGTTTCCTTTTGGGTTAGATGGGTTTCTTGTAGACAGCATATGGTTGGATGTTGTTTATTGATCCATTCTGCCAGTCCGTTTCTTTTAATTGGTGAATCGAGGCCATTTACATTAACAGTTGTGACTGTCATATATTGGTTTGTTGTTGACATGTTATCTTTCTGATGCTGTATCTTAACTTTCCATTCTGTTTAATTGTCTGTCTTGCTTAGTGGTTTTTTCCTATGTGTATCTAGAATGCCTTTCAGTATTCTTTTTGTTTGGTTTGGTGATCATGAAGTTCTTCAGCTGTTCTTTGTCATGGAAGTATCTTATTTCTCCATCCATTTTTAAGGACTGTTTTGCAGGATGCATAAGTCTGGGCTGGAAGTCTTTTTCTTTAAGGATCTGAAAAACTTCACTCCATGTTCTTCTTGACTTCACTGTTTGTGTTGAGAAGTCTGCTATGATTCTGATAGGTTTTCCTTTATAGGTGATCTATCTTTTCTCTCTAACAGCTTTTAATATTCTGTTCTTATGTTGGATTTCTGGGATGGTGATTACTATATGTCTGGGTGTAGTTTTGTTTTGGTTATGGCTATTTGGATTTCTATATGCCTCGCTAATCTGAATGTCAGTTTCCATATTCATGTTTGTGAAGTTTTCAGCTATTACTTCTGTAAATTCCCTCTTGATATCTTTTGTGTTTTCCCCTTCTTTTTCTTTTATCCCTATTAATCTTATATCATTTTTCCTTCCATCATCTTGTAGCTGTTGATTTGGTATTTCCTGATTTCTTGTTATTGTTAGAAGATCTTTCCTTTCCTGTTCACTAGCTGCAATCATGTCTTTGAGGTCTGAGATTCTATCTTTACTTTCATTGACGTGGTTTTTGCAACTTTCATTAGAGTTTTTGATTGCCTGTATATGTCTTTGAATCTGCTTAATGCATTCTGTTTGTCTCTTAAACTATTCATTCAGGGAGTCTATCATTTTGCTTTGTTCCTCTAATTGTTCAGCTGGGTCTTTGTTGGATGCATTCAGTATTTCTTTCACTACTTTTATCATTTCTTCTTTAACCTGGGAGAATATTTATGATTTGAGTTCCCTCATAACTTCCTGTACTTGCTTCTTTATTTCAGTTAATATTATTTCATGCATTTCAGGTGTATATGTAGTATTTTCTTCTTTGTACATGGCTCATATTTCTTGGAATGGGCTGGAGGTTTGAGATTGCATTTTGGTCTTTCATTCTGTCATGTTCCTGTATTTCCATGTTTCCAGCAATTTTCCAAAGCTTTCCCTCGCGGCGTGGCACCAGCTTTACTACCCCTTCGGTGGGCCTGACTCCCCTGGTTGAATGAAGGTTGCTGGGTGCAGTCCACTCAACTCTGCAGAACCTCTGGAGCCCAGTCCAATGACCCAAGGGGGCCTGGCAGGCACCCAGCCGCCGGGATTGAGGTTCCCAAACCCTTCTGGGTCTGTCCTGGCAAGCTGGTACTTCCCTCGCGGAGTGCGGGCCGGCTTGACTCCCCCTTCCGCTGGTCTGGTTCCCCTTGTTGAATGAAGGTCACTAAGAGCAGTCCACTGAAACCTGTGATACCTCTGGAGCCCAATCCATTGAGCCAAGGGGGCTGGGCAGGCACCCAGTCACTGGGATTGATGGTCCCAAACCCTTCCGGGTTTGTGTTGGTGATCTGGAACTCTTAGGTGTCAACTCATAAAAATTAATGCAATTGAAATGAAAGTGCTCACAAGTCCTGGACAATCAGAGACATGTAACCAAGTATCTGGGTTCCTTTTAGTTCCATAAAATTCCTTGCCTTTGTGCAGTGTTCTCAATTGAATGCAGTTGTTATAGAATAAAAAGCAGTTTTGGAAGCTACCACAGCTGGCCTTAGCCATTATCGCTAGTGTGAAGACTATTTCTGCAGGAGTTAATTCGGTCCTAATGGTAATAGGCACATGTCTTTGTAAAGGTAAAATCAGATTTTCTTGTTACTGCTCCTAAAAAAGTGGAGCAATCATATTGTATTTCATTTTTCCATTGCAGAGTCCAGAAGGAGGTGTGTTAGTGGTCCTGAAAAACCCCAACAAGTAGAGGTTTTCTTTTTTTCTTTTTTTTTTTCTTTTTCTTCTTTTTTAAAAATGCTTTTGCAATAGCAGGCAAGGCTGTAAGGAAACAGGTGCTGAGCAGGGGGGATGCGAACAGGACTGCACTGTGATTCATTCTGCAATTTCTACCATTGCAGGTTCTGCCTCCCTGCTAACCCGGGCACTAGCAGGAGATGAATCCATCTCCGCGGTAATTTCAGTCACAAAGCTGGTGGAGCCAGGGCCAAAGGTGTGCAGGTGCACAGGCCTGCTGTGAATGCAGAAAAAAGACAAGGAGAGCCTGTCTGACTCCCGCAGGAGACAATGTCCTGGAAGCTGATGCTGCCTGCATGGGTACCATGACAGAGCCACTGTGAGCACAAATCACTTCCATCGTGTCCCATGTGGCTGGGTTAAGTGGCACCGAACCTGAAAGCTACAACCTGTGGACAGTACTTGAGGTGTCAGAGGCTCTCTCCTCACTGTTTTCTCTCATTTAGAGCAAAGCCTAAAGTGGTATTATTTCTCATGGATGCCAAATTTTGTCAAATATGTCTTGAATGGGAGCTTCCTGTTCAGCTTTCTTTTGTTTTATTTTTCATTATACAATCAAAGCCTTGCGATGTTCACTTCTGATCCAGCTTATTTCCGGTTCCGTATCAGAACTCTTTAAAGTGGAAATGACTGCTTAATCGTAAATCCCAAATATACTTTAATTTGAGATTCAATCAGAAGGAGAAAACTCCCTGAGTGCATGGTCTTTTTCTGTCAAGCCTTCTTCCATCTACATCACTCAAGAAATGAAAGGGGAATGAAAGATGGGTCTACAGTGCACCAGGGATGTGGGTGGTCGGGGCTGATGTAGGTTGATACCCTTTGCTGGGATGCAGGATGGATTTTGCATTAAATGCAGAGATTCGGCAGGACAGTGCACGAGGGTTTGGGCTGAGAGCAGGTCATTTGTGTGGTGCCTCCTGTGTATCCATTCTGGAGGTGGAAACCTGTGTTTAGCTTTCAGTAGTAAATTCACATTCTGTGGCTTCACAGTACATGAAGAGTGTAGGGAGCAGAGAAAAAGATGGTGAGGCTGTTTGCAGGGTAGGCGGATCTGAGAGACAGAGGGAAGTCTAGGATTGGGACCAAGGTGAGGACCCAAGAAAAAAGCTGCTCATTGCATCCCTCACCGCAAGGCCAGGGTACCCCAGTTACAGTGGCCTCTGGATTCTGCCAGCTGTTTGAAGTGGTATGGGGGAGGGTAAAGCACTCCTGTAAACCTCTTGGAAACACTTTGACCCAGTGGCCTTCTCCCCAGGCTGGCTGATGCCTTTGCTGTCCAGAGATGTTTCTTGGAGTCTTAAATTCGTATCCTTTCATAAGGAGTGCTGCCTCCAACACGTTTCTTCAGGTATAAAACTTTTTAAGAGGGGTTTAGTTTTCCTCCTCTTGATTCTTTAAAATGCAATTTAAAAGCAGCACCTGCAGTATTTTGGTCACCCAGTGTAACACCTACAACCCCTGAAAAGCCCTACAAGGGGCTCCCTTGTGGTTTTCCACCTGATGCAAAATGGCAGATACAAGACCTTCTCTATATATCTCGTATGTCTTTTGACAGTCCTTCTAATTGCATGTGTGGCTTCATATAACACCCATGCCTCTTTGGCCTAAAACATCTACAAGCATGTAGTTCTTTACAGCTTCCATCAGAGAAATGGAGGTCTTTCTTTGCCCCTTCATATGGTCTTCTTTGAGCATGGTTGCACTTTACTGCTTTTGTCTACATGTCCTGTCCTTCCTCTAGGTACTGAACCTCTTGGGCACATGCCATCTGTGTGCACATGCTATCCCTGGAACTCAGAACACAGGTGGGTGAGCAGTTCCTCTCCAAGCTTGAATGCATAAGTGCATCTAGTAGGTTGCATTTTCCTTGGAGTGAGCAGGGAACAGTAGCTCATAACCCTATCCTCTGTGTCATACTGAAACCCTGAGTAATGGAACCAGGAAACAAACCTCTTCTGAGACTGATTTTCCCTAAGCTATTTCATTATTGTTGTTTATATATTAGATGTGATTTAGTTAGGGCTACACATGTAAATTAGGAAGAAAAAACTCCCTAGCAGTTCCCTTTCCTTTCCTTTTTCTGAATGACTTACCTTTAAAGTTATTGGTGAGGAGGACTGAGGGGAGCACCCAGGTGGGCAGCAAGGCAGGGCCTATGCAGCCCATCAGCTTGAGGCAGTCTCAGGAGGGCAGAGGCACCTTGTGAGGGGCATGGCCTGGCATGAGTGGGCAGAGAGGGCACATGTGTAGGCAGGTAGGCTGATGTGGGACCTTGGGAATGATTGATTAAGTAAATATCTCAAAGATAAGGGAACCAGGTTTCCTACTGTAGGACAGAGTTACCAGCGTGGAGGTTTGGCCACGGGAGAGGAAAAAGCTGGCATCAGTTCTGTGACATTGGGCTGAAGTTGGAGCTATTTATAAAAGAGACATTTTTGTATATATCAAATGGTTTATGTATGAAAACATGACACATATATAACACATACATGTATGAGTTAGATATGGACTTTATCCCATGGTCTCTGAACATTTTGTATTGTTGAGAAATTAGAAAATTTAAGTATGTAATAGCCTTTTACATCTATGGTGCTTGGGGATTATTGTGATGACTATTTGGTGGGGTGGCGGTGGGGGGAGAAGTTATCATTTGCTGTTGCAGACATCACAAAAGGTTACAGGCAGAACTTTAGCTTGAGTCTCCTAGTTTCCATTTCCATATTGTTCAACTCCGTGTCCTTTATTTCTCAGTTCATACTCTTATCTCTCCCCAAGTGATACTCCAGGTGAGCACCAGGTACTCTGGATACTGTAGAGTAATGGCTCTCACCTTTACAGCTTTAGAAGGCAGACAGAGCCTGCCTAGCATGCATATTTGTGGTCTGTGCCCTTAGAGATTCTGATTCAGAAAGTTTGGAGAAAGAACCAGAAAATCCATTTTTTAACAAGCAATCCAAGAAATTCTGACATAGGTCATCCACAGGCCAGGCTTTGAGCTACACTGAGCATGATTAGTGATCCTCTGTGGCTACTGAAATAGATTTCAATCAAATGCCATGCCTGAGGTTTCTCACAGAGCTGCATGCAGCTTAGAAGTAGGGGAGGAGGGCACTTTCCGACTAATTGCAGCACAGCTCTCTAATTTTTAGAACAATAAATTAACAAGCTATAATGAAGTCTCAGGCATTCTGAGACTTTAGGTGCACCTGTCTTGTTTACTAGACAAGAGAACTCTGCAGAAGACAGAGGACTTAGTAGCACAGAGACAGAGAGAGAAGGAGAGAGGGAGGGGAGAGAGAGAGAGAGAGAGAGAGTGACCATCACATAGGGAATGTTTCTGCACATGGATTTTCCATTCTGTTCTCTCCCATAGGAGGTGACAGCAAGGGTCATTCAGGGCCATTTAGCACTTCTTGTCAGCTGAAGCATCTCCCTTTAGATTTCCTGCATGTGACGGGTAGAGGAGGTCCCTCCCGGGAGACATTAACTACTGAAGAAACTGCCAGGAAGAAGGAAGAATGCTCTTCTTTTTAATGTTTTCCCCAAAAGAAACCCCATGCTATGTTTTCAAATATGCAGAGTATCCGGGAGCTTTTCCATATGTTCGCTTTCAAAGTAGGCACAGCCTGACTGAAATAAAGTAGATTAAATGCCAAAAAGAGAGAAAAGACCTACTCCTAGTAGTCCACGAGGAAAACACTTTTTTTGTAGAGAGAGAGGGAGAAGAAAGGTAGGACAGAGTGTGGTGGGAAGGAGCAGCAGCGTCTGCATTCTCACCGTGTGAGGGTTTTGAGAACGGGGTGGTTTTCTGGTTTAGCCAAGGTACTGGGTCGAGTGTGGTCTGTATTCATTGCTCACACAGGCACAAGGTCACACGGTCTGCCGATCAGAGCCTCTGCCTGGTGCGTGGAGCAGGAAGCATGTGGAACAACACTCATCCCCACAGAAGGGGCATCTGGCTGCCTGTTAGGTGGTGACGGGAGCACACGGCACAGGGTTGGTTCAGCCTCTCCCACCCTCCTCAAAAGAACAGAGGGTTAAATTAAAAGCCATTTGACTCTATTCCTGGAGCCCAAGATGGGCCGGATCCTGTAAGAACTTTGAAATCTATGCTTGTCTCCTCTGCCCAGACAGTTGAGAAATTCTTCTGGTCCTTTAGCAAACTGAGTGACGCCAATATTGAGTGAGGAGCTCGGCTTCCAGACTCAGGGTTCCTGGAACTAGTCCAGTGGCTGCAGTGGTTTGCTGACCTGACATTGTCCTTGATATCCACTTCCTCTTGGGGCTCTGGGACTGACCATGCCCTCTGCATCAGGGAGCTGTAAGCCCTTTGAAAACGGAGACAAGTCTTTTTTCCAAAAAGGAAAAGGACCAAGAAGTGGAGGGAGCAAGGATGGAGGGGGAAGAACCTGAAGCATTAAAAAGTTCCTGAGCTAGGAAATGATAAATATTTAAGGAGGTGGAAATACTAATCACCCTGATCTGATCCTACACACATCACACTGTATTCCATAAATCTACACAGTTGACTGCAAATAAAACACATAGAAACCAAGGCTGTGCTCTTCGTGAGAGGCATCAGGCCGTAGCTGGGCATGGCTCAGTGAGAAGACTTGTGGTTTGTGTTCCACACCTCTAACAGGCAAGTTTGCCATGAAGCACCCCACTGGGTTGGCAGAGACCTTTATCAGGCCTGCATCACAGTTAGAGGAGAAGGCACGCAATTTCTCCTCCTATTCCTCCTTCTTCCTCTTTTTCTTTTTCCTCGTCATCTTCTCCTCCTCTTCCTTTTTCTGCTTCTCTCTATTTCTGTCTCTTTGTGTTCTGGGGATTGAACCCATGACCTTGACATGGAGCTACATTCCCAGACTTTTTAAAAAACTTTTGAGACAGGCACTTGCTCAATTCCCAGGCTGGGTTTGAATTTGCAGTGCTCTTGTCTCAGCCTTCCAGAATGCTGGGATTGCAGGTTAGGCCATTAGTGGAGTGAAAGCTTCACTCCCTGCTTCTTCTCATTCATCTTTTGTGGGTGCCTCTATGTTCCCTCCATCTCCCTAAGCCTCAGGCACCCACTGCCAACTGGCCTCACAGCCTTTGCTTCCCAGAGGACTCAGTGTCATGGGCCTGGTTCCTCTGGCCAATGTTGCCCCCTTAGCTTTCTCTCCTGCCCATACAGAGCCTTTCCCTGGATTCTTCCTTTGCTAAGCATTTTCTCTTCCTTCTCTCAATTCTCTCTGCATGGTTTTTCTATGGTTTGCAATATGGAAAAATGTACCACCAAATAAAGTAACTTAATTGAAGTTTATGACAACTAACGGGAGAGTAGGTAGAAGTTTGTGATGTGAATGCAGAATTTAAGCATCTCCTATGCACTGCTGGAAATTACTTACTTGGCTGACACATTCCTTGGGGAAGCTATCCTATTAAGAGTCTCCTTTTCTTGGATACAAAGATTCCCAGCAGGAGTGAAGCATTATGCTTCTGTTATCAGCAGTGTATACCTAGCACAAATATAAATTGTCTGGCCTTTTCTTCTTTCCTTCCTTTCTCCTCTTTCTCTTCCTTCTCCTCACCTCACCTCTCCTTCTCCTTTCTCTTTGGTTCTTTGAAAAAGGAAAGAAAGAAAAAGAAAATCCACAGACAAAAAGCCAGATCACAAATCCTGCTGCAGACAGGAAGTGCTGCCATTTTGGTGGTGATTATTGTTTTAGGTGGGTGGGATTTTAAGGGGCTTATTTAGTTACCACCATGCTACTGTTATTTGTTAGATGCATCACTCCACTAATGGATAAATCAGGCAACTGCACTGACTCAGAGCATCCTGTAGATCCTGTAGATCTTCACTGTTGGTTGTTTGATTGTTGGTGAGACCAACAATCACATCATCTTCCAGGTCTGCCCAACATCTTCTTCCACACCACCCAATAGAGCCCTGCAGTGAGATACCTGCCAAGAAGAATGAAATATGTTGTGAAAGAAAAAAATGAACTCTCTGAAATGACAGTAAGAGGTATGAACTCTGGAGAGAGCGTGATGGTTGAGAATTGTAGCTTCTTTCTGGATCTATGGGTGTACTTGGCATGTAGGAGGACCTCAGATGAGCCTGCTGTTCTTTGAGGCCGGCCTTTGCTGGTAGGAGGGTTTCTGAAGTCTACTTTGTTTGCAGGATAATTGCATCCCTCTTCTCTTTCTCCCCCTCGTTCTTTTCCTCCACCCTTCCTTGTCCTTCTGATGACTGGCTTTATTGAAGCATGTTTCATGGATCTTGCAGGTTGCTCATTTAAATCATAGCATATAATGACTTTTAGTATATTCCAAATACTAAACAGTGCAACATCACCACATTCAAGTTAGGTCTCTTAATCACTGCAACAAGAAACCATTCCCCCATCTCTCCAGCCCCTCCCTGCAAGCCTTAAGAAACTGCTGCTTGACTTTCTGTCTCTATAGACTTCCCTTTTCCTATTTCTCTTCCTATTCCTCTTGGGTGATCACCTGAGGGAGGAATCAAATGCTTTCTCCCAGATAGTCATTAACAAGGAAGATCAAAAGCAGTTCATCTTCAGAAAGTTGACACTGCAGTGCTCGTTCACTGTCTTGTTCACAGCTTTGTGGGCTTTTCACCTGTTCTTTACAGTGCTGTCCACGGAGACCCTGAACATCTCAGCATTCCACACCGCATACCTGTTGGTCCATGATACTGATGACAACGTGCTGATTGGATCTGATGAGCAGAAAGTAGCAAGTACCCCAATGGCCTGGTAATTCAGAGGAGGGAGAGAGAAAGCCCTATGAAGTATGGGAGTCCTCCATGTCAGTGACGCAGATGGGGCCTGATAGTTTGTGACATGCTGGGCTTTTTCCCCTGTGGCGAATGAGCAGTTCTTGAGCCTTGATGCTCATAGTGCTGAGAAGCAGGCCCTGTGCTTGGTGCCCCTCTCTGGGTTTTGCGTGTGACAAGTGTTGTCCTGATCCATTTGCTAGGCTTCAGTTTCCAACAGGGCAGAACAAGAAGGCTCAGCAGAAAGTCCAGGCAGGGATACGAGTGACTCTGCTACTTAACTCAGGAGGTATGGGGGTACTAAGAGTACCCAAGTTGCAGAAGATGCTCTGAAGTCTCATATGTGGCCATGGGGGTAGTATAATCCAGAATCCAGAGGCTCTGGAGCAAGGCCAGCCCTGTGTGCCAGGATTTTCTGTCTATTGGAGAAATAGCATTTCAATACAGACTTTGTTTGGTTGCCATGGCTCCTGCCCTTTGAGTCAACCAGTGGAGTGAAGTCTGAAGCCAAAGATAAATGTGCATTTGCTGGAGGTAAGCCCTGGAGGTGACTTGTGAAAACTTTGGGCCAGTTCAGTGCTTCATAACGGACCTGGCTGGGTGCTTCTAAGCAGGGTGCTAGATTCTGGAACTAAGTAGATGGTTCTACATTAGTAGATGCTGCCATGCTGTGTCCCCAGGTATCTGGGAAGAAATATGCATGTCCCAAGTTTCAGAGTGGCTGTAAGGCTAAGGAGACACTATACTATGCATGTCACTTTCCTTTGTGATACTGCTTTTGGTGGAGTTGGCCACTTCTGTTTTCCAACTTAGAGATAAATTGACTGTGTGGCACTGGACATGAAGTTTCTGCAGGATTTTGCCAGCCTACATTGAATCCTCTGTAAGCTATAAAGACTATTCATTTCCTAAGAAAAGGATTAGTCAAATGTTCAGTTCAGTCCTGATTTATGTGCAGTTGTTTTCAATCCTTACAGTGCTGAACTGGAAATTGCATTTATTACATGGTCAGAAGCTGACTGTCTTAGTCTGTGTGTGCTTTTGTAACAGAATAGCAGAGGATAAGATATTTACAAAGAAAAGAAATGCATTTCACACAGTTTTGGAGACTGAGAAGTCCCAGATCAAAGCCTTAGGAGGTTCAATGAGAATCTGGCCTCTACTTCCCAGATGGGGCCTTGAACTCTGTATTCTAGGATACAGAATTTGCCCTGTTCTTGGCTTGTGGAAGATAGATGGAAGAAGGAAGGGGATGAATTCCTTCCATAAGGCCCTTTTGGCCACTGAGTTTCAACACCTAAATTTTGGAGGAAGCACATTTAAATTATAGCACTGATTTTCTTCAGAAAGTGTAAGAGTGCTATTAGGACTCTTTGTTCACAAATAACTTCAATTTTAATTGCCTTAATTCAAAATAGAATTTATTAGATGACTTACTTAATGGAGACTTTCAGAGAGAGAGAGAGAGGCAGAGAGCAAGAGAGTGAGGGAGCGAGAGAGCAAGAGTGAGAGAGCAAGAGAATGAGAGGAGAGAGAGAAAGAGAGACAAAGAGAGAGCGAGAGAGAGATTCAGGCATGGTTGGATCCAGGAGTGCTAATATTGAATCTGTTAAAGACATCTCAATTTCCATTTCCTGTCACAATTTGAGTTTAAAATTTTGGCAGTCTTCTTGTTCCCCTTTGCAAAATGAAGCAGGTGTCATCTTGTTGCCAGCTTTCGCTTGGTTAATAATTCCAGCTGAGAAGTGTCTTGTCTTTGACTGGGGACTGAGTTGGGCTTGGTGTCCTTGCCTAGGCAGCTGAGTGTTTGATTTGGCCTGGCCTGGGTCACGTGTCTTCCCCTAGAGCAGAAGGTGGGACAGTGAATGGGGTAAATGTGGAGCCCACGGAAGTCAACATACTGCTGCTTAGCAGAAAAAGGCCAGGTGGGTGCTGGGCGGGATTAACAGTGTCCCACAGAGGCAGCCCCATGTCTGCTGCAGGGTCAGGAAGCAAATTAATGAGGACTCACAATGCCTGGGGAATGCTCATCTTACTTAAGAAGAGCTGCTTTCAAGCAGCTTTTGACTCATCAGTTTGCTAATTATTTTCATTAAAACATTTACTTGCAAACTTTTCACTTAGCAAAATGCTGTTAATGGCTTGAGTTAGTGTGTATGTTTGGAAGCCTTGGAAGCCGAATATTTTGTTGAACTGTCTGAGCCATCATTTGGAGCAATCAGGGTGTATCCCATCTTCATGTAGCCCTGATTCCTCCTCCCTACTTTTCCTTTTTGGATTCTGGGCACACAAGGCTGCCCCATGGCCACCTTGGAGAAACTCTGCTGAGCTTGAGTCCCAGTGTCACTTCTGCTCTGAGGGGAGGTAGTGTTTCTCTATCTCTGTTTCTCACTGGTGACCTGGAGTGTTACCTACAGCCTTAGTTACTTTCCTGTTACTGGAAAAAAATACTTAATACCCACAAGTTAAAGGAAGAAAGATTTATTGTAGCACACAGTTTGTAGATGTTTTGTTCTATAGTCAGTTGGCTCTAAGGCAGGGCAGGGGGGTATCACTGAGGAGAAAGAATCCATTGGAAGGCAGGCAGGAATTGGTGAGAAACAAGTCTTCCTTCCCTTTTTTTTTTTTTTTCCATCCAGGCCTGTTTATTGGATGATACTACATACACTCAGGGTAGGGATTTCCCATTATCCATATCTAGAACTATGCTTAAACCAATCAATGAATAAACCCAGTTATCACATACTCACAATCAAGTATCACATGCCTGTGATCCAACCACAACCCCCATGTGTGAGTGTGTGAGATTTTGGATATAAGCTACAACACTTCCCTTTCAGGTTATGAGAGTTTGGGTGAATGTGGAAAACCCTGCCCTGGATCAAGTGCAGGGTGGGAATGTAAATTTGTGGAACACTGTGGGGTCAACACAAGAGAGCTGGGGGGTTCCAGTTCCTGTCTGCCTCTCTGGTATTGAGACCACTCTTCCCTGAGAACAGGGGCCTTTGCAGACACAGAATTCAGATGTGCAGAGAGATTAGACCTCAGTCATAGCTAAATGGTCAGCAGGCATAGTCTCTGCCTTGCCATTTAACTGGCAAAAGCAGCCTCTGACTCCAGGAGGCTGTCCCTGCCTCTATTTCCAAAGCTCACTTTGAAAATGCAGATGTGCCTTACCTCTGGATCCATAGCTGCTCCTTCCTCCAGGGTCCCTGGCTCTCTCAGGGACCTGTGGGCTCAGAGAAGGGACCAGATCAGGGCAGAGAGAATAGGGTCAGGAGCCATGCTGGTTCTGTTACCCAGCAGCACAAAGCCCTTGGCATAACCAGCACAGTATCCAGCAAGTCAGTGTGTTCAGAATTTTGTTGTTGGTGCCAAGGACATATATTGTACATGGCAGAGACTTATTCAGCATGCCACCTGGGCCCTGACCTGCCGTGATGCCTTGTTTACTTTGAGGGCCATGTGGCAAGTGGCCCTCTGTCTGCAGAAACAGAGGGAGACTGAGGGAGCCTCCAGCCTTCCACAGATCTGGGATAAAACAGAATCTTTCTGGAGTGAGAACGAATCTCAGCGTTGTTTGAGCCAGTGATGTAGAACATTTTTTTGTGTGTATTTATATTGGCCATTTGTATATCCTCTGAAATAGCTATTCATTTCAGTTGCCCATTTTTTGATGAGGTCTTTTATTTTGGGGTCTAATTTTTTAAGTTCTTCATTTATTCTGGATATTAGTCTTCTGAGGTTGATCATCAAGAAAACAAATAATAATAAATACTGGTGTCCTGGTTACTTATCTCTTGTTGCTGAGATGAAATACCTGACACAAAATATTAAGGAAAGAAAAGTTTATTTAGCTTGAAGTTTGTGGTTTCAGTCTATAATCAGCTGGCTTCAAGGCAGGGTGGCATGGCACAAGTTTGCAGAAGACAGCAAAAGCAACAGGAGCAAAAAGGAAGGAGAACAAGGCTCTTCTCTTCCCTTATGCTGTTAGCAGGCTATTCCCACCCCTGGGTGGGTGTGGCAATCACAAAATCTCCTGCTATCCTCTGGCACGGTGTCAGCATGTTTACAAAGAAAGCCCCCTGCTAAGTCCCTCAGTTAAACTTCTAAACTTGTCAACTTGACACAATGTATCAACTATAATAATTTACCCCTTGTCATCTTGCCAATCAGACACATTTCTCTAAACCATTTTCCAGATATAAAAACTTGCTTACTCTATTTCACACCTTGAACATTATAACACAGGTTTAACAATTCTTAAGAACCAGTATTAAGCCTATCAACATTACATCAGAACCATAGCATTTTGCCCCAGTCCCATTTTGCCCCAAAGACTCATATACATTCCTTTATGCAAGAGGCATTTATTCTATCTGCCAGAGTTGCCAAAGTCCTAACAGCTTTAGCATTGCTGAAAAGTCTAAGTCCCAAGTTTCCTCTGAGATTTAAGACAAACCCTTAACTGCAAGCCCTTGTACAAATGATTACTTCCAATATTCAAGGTCACAAGATAAACATTCCAAAAATTACAAAAAGGGTAACACAAAGGATTGGGACCAAAGCAAGTCCGAAATCCAGCAGGACAAACAGTAAGTTCCTGTAGTTCCATGTTCAGTGTCTGAGGCAGTCTGTGGCACACTGAGAGCTCGGGAGAGCTTGCACGGCTCCACCCCTACAGCACTTACAGTGGTGATAGCTTCCATAGCTTCTCTTTTGGGCCCTCTTTGCTCCCTCCTTGCAGCTTTCCTTAGCCAATCCATGTTCCTGGCTTTTCCAAATTTCTGGGGTCTCCACTGCACTTTGGCTTCACACTCACAGCTTCAAACGCTGCCTTCTCAGGGGCAAACTGCCTGGCCTCCCAAGGCTTATGGAATTGAGGTGGAAGCCTTCTTACTCCCATAACTCTTGCATTTTGTATGCACCTAAAACCAGCACAATGCAGATGTTGCCAAGGTCTACTGCCAGATGGAGTAGTAGCCAGGCTTTGTTCTCTTGGCTGTATGGGTAAAGTACCTGGATTGCCTGGCACTCTCAGAAGATTTTCTGAGGAGCAAATTTTCAATGCTGCCACTATTCTGGAACATGGTCTTATACAGATTTCTCCTCAAAGCAAAGTCTTTCACTTTTACAGTTTTGAGGTGGCAAAGGATGGGGAAATGCTGCTTCTTGTGTTGCCCTCAGGCTGTTTTTTTATATCATCCTGTTCCTTCTTAGAAACTGAGATCTCCTCTATCTTTGTAGTCCATGGCTTTCCTGGAACTTCCTTTCTGACCAAACTCACATTTTAAGTTATTCTTCTGGGTTCTTTGCTCTTTTTTTATTTAAAGAGAAAAAAAAAAAAACAGAAAAAGGTAGAAATATTACAGAATTTCAAGAAAAGAAGATAAACAGTAAGAAATCACTAGCTGATAAACTACATATTGTTCTTTTAGAAATAGTTTTTCAAGTTACAAAATTAAAGCACACAAAGTGGACACTCAAGCAGTGAGACTGCAAACAGATCTGCTCAACAATCCAACAAGAACCTAGAAATATGGCTATCAATCCCACACACCTAAATATACATGCAGCTATATCTTTTATAGTGATTCCTATTTCCTCTTTTTTTTGCAACAGCAATTATACATTTTTAAAATTTTATTTAAAGAGAAGAAAAAAAAGCAAAACAGAAAAAAGGGTAGCAACAATACAGAATTCTAAAACAAAGAAAGAAAAAGAAAGAAAAAAAACGGAAAATGAGAAAAAGCCCCACTAAGAAATCAGTAATTTATAAATTACATACTGTCATCCTGGATGTAGTTGTTCAAGTTACAAAGTTAAAGGGTACATAGTAAACATTCAAACAGTCAGACTACAAACAGTTCTGCTCAAAGATTCAACAAAGATTCAGCAATATGGTCATCTATTTTACACACTCAAACATACATGCAGTTATATCCCTTAGAGCACTTTCTTTTCCTCTCTTTTTTACAAAAGCAATTACACATTTTGGTTTTATTACACTTGTAGTTCTTATTAACTTTTTACACTAGAGACACAATATGATATTTATAAATACAATTCTTATTTATTTCACTAATGAGGATAGTCTCAAGTTGTTTCCATTTGCTTATGAAGGCCTCAAGATCATCCTTTTTATAGCTGAGTAATATTCCATTGTATAAAAATGCCATATCTTTTTCATCCACTCTGCAGTTGATGGGCATCTTGGTTGTT
Organism: Hydrochoerus hydrochaeris; assembly: GCA_004027455.1. NCBI lineage: Eukaryota > Metazoa > Chordata > Mammalia > Rodentia > Hydrochaeridae > Hydrochoerus > Hydrochoerus hydrochaeris. Next base: position 684 of record PVLA01008770.1, on the reverse strand, counting down.
TCCAGGATTTAGCTATCACAAATTGTGCAGCTATGAACATGGGTGCACATATATCACTGTGATATGAACTTTTCAGTTCTTTGGGGAAAATACCCAGGAGGGGAATAGCTGGATTGAATGGGGCTTGCAATCCTAGTCTTCTATGAATTCTCTATATGGATTTCCATAATGGTTGTACCAGTCTACATTCCCACCAACAGTGGAGCAGTGTTTCTTTTTCCCCGTAGCCTCGCCAACATTTGTTATCAGTTGATTTCTCGATGGCAGCTATTCTTTCCAGAGTAAGGTGGAATCTCAATGCCGTTTTAATTTGCATTTCTCGAATGATCAGTGATGGCAAACATTTCTTCATGTATTTATTTGCCATTTGTACATCTTTCTCTGAGAACTGTGTGTTCATCTCAGATGCCCATTTTTGGAGAGGGTCTTTGAATTGGGAGGAATTGATGTTTTTCAATTCTTTATATGTTCTGGACACCAGTTCTTTTTCTGAGGGGTTGCTGGCTAAAATTCTTTCCCACTCTGTTGGTTTTCTTTTCACTCTGTTGGTAATTTCCTTTGAAGTGCAGAAACTTTTCAATAATATGAAATCCCATTTGTTGATTCTTTGAAGTGTTTCCCATGCAGTTTGTGTTTTGTTCATGAATTCTCTGCCTACCCCTATGTCTCCAAGACTTCTACCTA